>PVKP010001543.1:0-143607 GCA_004027715.1 Plecturocebus donacophilus | reverse complement strand
ATTATCCACCTTCTGAAGCCTGATTCTGTGAGTTCATCACACTCATCCTCCGTCAAGCCTTGTTCTCTTGCTGAAGGGGAGCTGCGATCCCCTGTAGGAGGAGAGGCATTCTGATTTCAGGTGTTCTCAGCCTTTTTGCACTGGTTTCTTCCCATTTTTGTGGATTTATCCACCTGTCGTCTTTGTAATTGCCGACTTTCAGATTGGGTCTCTGAGTGGACGTCCGTCTTGTTGGTGATGACGTTTTTTCTGTTTCTTAGTTTTCCTTCGGGGGGCGCTCCTTCCCCACAGAGCTGGGCCTTCCCGGGTTGAGCTGGGCTTGTTCTCAGTCCTCAGCGCTTCCAATTGCTGTTCTCCTTGTGGGGATGGGACCAGCCAAGCCTGACTAAAAGGGCATCCAGTCCCGTACACTTCACACTGAGAAGCTCCACGCCGGCCAAAAGAGTCGCGCTGGCGACCCCTGTGGCTCCTTCACCAGGAATCTCCCAGTCTGTGGGCATCAAAAATTCGTCTGCAATTGCAGCATCCACTCGCTCTCTGCGTTTTCACTGGGAGCTACAATCCTGAGCTGCTGCTTTGTGGCCATCTTGGATCTCTCTCTCCTGATTTTTAATTCAATATTTGTTTTCCAAATGTGTCATACTACATAAGACAAAATTTTCTGTCTCTCACGTAATTTGTTTCTCCATCATTTTAACTAGGCTATAGAAACAAAGAAGCAAAAGGAGTAGCAATTCAACACTTTATTATAAGATAGACTGATGTAAATGTCCTGTGCACATTTAAGATAGGCTAGGGTAGAGCTATGATGCTCATTAGGTTAGGTATAGTATTAAATGTATATTCTTTTGCTTTTTTTTTTTTTTTTGCCAAGGAAAGCTTTTTCTGTTTTTGTTTCTTTTTTGCCCCAAAAAGCTTTTTATTGGCCTATCTCATGTTTCTTTTTGTTTTCCTTCCTTTATTTCATCTGTTGTGGTACACATATACAGGTTTGTTTTATGGGTAAATTGCATGTCACTTGTTTGGTGTACAAGTGATTTCATCACCCAGGTAGTAAGCATACTACTCAATAGGTAGTTTTTCAATCCTCACCCTCATTTTGCCCTCTACCCTCAAGTAAGTTGCAGTGCCTATTGTTCCTTTCTTTGTGTCTATGTGTACTCAGAATTTAGACCCACTTATAAGGGAGAACATGTGGTATTTGTTTTTCTGTTCCTGAATTACTTCACTTAGGTTAACAACCCCCTATTGCATCCATTTTACTGCAAAAGAAAGGATTTCTTTTTTTTTTTTTTTTTTTTACATCTGTGCAGTATTCCACTGTGTATATGTACCATATTTAATTTAATTATACAGAAGTGTATCATCTAACAACTTAGAGCCATGTCTGAAAGTCTAGATTGATAAAACTCATCAGAAGTCCTAGTTTCACATTTATCTTACTATTTCCTAAGTTAAGTCTAATATAAGAATAAACACTTCAAAACATTTGTCAACTAAGAAATAACAATGACTGTAGAACTTTAAAAAGGCCTAAATTTGGCCGGGTATAGTGGCTCATGTCTGTAATCCCAGCACTTTGGGAGGTCAAGGCAGGTGGATCATCTGAGGTCAGGAGTTTGAGACCAGCTTGAACAATATGGTGAAACTATATCTCTACCAAAAAATGCAAAAATTAGCCAGGCATGGTGGTGTGTACCTGTAGTTCTAGCTATAGGGGACCCTGAAGTGGGAGGATTTGTTGAAATAGGGATGGGGAGGTTACAGTGAGCCAACATCATGCCACTGCACTCCAGCCTGGGTGACAATGTGACAACCTGTCTCAAAAATAAAAGGCCTAAATTTTTATAAATATATCAAACCTTCAATAAATATTAATAAATGAATGCATGATATTATGATAGATTAAAAAAAGAACTCGTAGAAAAATGTGAAAGTATCTTTCTCCTATGTGTAAGTATTTTCATGATCACAGGAGATTTATTTAGCATAAATTATTGAGGTTTATCCTTCTACTGAAATTCTTTCCTTTCACTTATTTATTCTAATTTTCAAATAAACAGTGATATTAACAGAATTTAACACCGAATAAGTATATAGCACCTCCATAGATTCAACCATAACAGTGGTTTTATCACACATCATTCCTCATTTATTCCTCTATTTATCTTGGATTTTGAAATTTTTAAGCAAACTTTTTATTTTAGAATAGCTTTAAAATTGCAGATAAATTATTACAGTGTTCCAGTTACCCCAAACCCAGTTTTGTTTTGTGTGATTAACATTTTATTACTTTATTATATTTGTCACTATTGATGAATGTATTTATACATTATTATTTACTGAAGTTCATACTTTATTCACATTTCCCTTGCTTTTACACAGTGTTCATTTTCTGTTCCAGAATTCCGTCCATGATACCACATTGTACTTACTTGTTATGCCTTTTTAGGTTCCTAATAGTCAGTGGATTTTTTCAATACTTGGTTTTGGATAATGCTGATAGTATTTTTAGAATGTCTGTGATACAAATTTGTTTGACATTTTTCCCATGATTATAAGACTAAGTGTTTAGGGTTGGGAGGAACACCATAAGGATAAAGTGTCATTATTTTCATATCATATCAATATCAGTGCCAACATGACTTACCACTGTTGTTAACCTCCATTATCTGGCTGAGGAAGCGTGTGACAGGTTTTGCCGTTGTCCATTTATTAAAGGCATCATTCTAGGCAGCCCAATCTTAAGAGATAGGGAATTATGTTCTAGTTCTCTGAGGGTGGGGTATTTACATAAATTAATTAAAATTATTTTGCAAAGGATATTTGTTTTTCTCATTTATTTAGTAATATACCATTTGTAGGGACTTGATATATATTTTATACTCTGAGCTATAATCCTAATCAATTTATGTTGTCGCTCAAATTGTTGTAGCTTTGGATGTAGATGTTACAGTAGGTACCTAGTAAGTCATGAACAGGGCGGGAGAGGGCTCCCCAACACAAACACACCAGGAATTGTCAGGTGACCTTCAGATGATTGTCATGCAGTTGCTAACTGTGTCACTAAAATAATAATTGGTCAGAGCTGGTGCCAGGGAAAGGCAGTCTCCTAATAGAAACACCTGATACTGGTGTTCAGCAACTTCCCAATAAGATCACAG
This sequence comes from Plecturocebus donacophilus, assembly GCA_004027715.1. Taxonomy (NCBI): domain Eukaryota; kingdom Metazoa; phylum Chordata; class Mammalia; order Primates; family Pitheciidae; genus Plecturocebus; species Plecturocebus donacophilus. The sequence continues at coordinate 140,443 of PVKP010001543.1, read as the reverse complement.
GAGTTGTGTGTATGGCTCAGGCACGTACACTAAGAGGAAAAATGAAAGAATTTAACTGGCATATGACCTTCCTCCAGGAATGCTAGACGAGTAAGAGAAGAACATTTCAAGTGAGCAGATACATAGCTGCAGTAAACATTCTGCACATGCTCCCCTCCCAAGTGCTATCAGGCCACTGCACATGCAGACAGCCTACCCCAAGGGAAGAATCAGGGGAGAAGCATGGCAAGACCACAGAAGTATGTCTACATAGAAAGCCCCAGGTCAAAAGGTCAAACAACTCACATGATCTTTCAAGTAGCTCTTGGCCCTCTTCGAAGCATACTCTACTTCCTTTCATTTCTATTCTGAAGATTTTTAATAAACTTTTACTCCTGCCTTGGTGTCTCCTTCTGTCTTATGACCCTCAGTCAAATTCTTTCTTCTGAGGAGGCAAGAATTGAGGTTGCTGCAGACCCATGTTGATTTCTCGCTGATAATGCAGGCAGATCTTTCAATTGCCCCCTGTTTCCTTTTGAGATACCTCTGTGTGTGTGTTTGTGTGTGTGTGTGTGTGTGTGTGTGTGTGTAAGTTTCTCTTTACTTTCTGCTACTAAAAGATTCTCCATGTTTTTCCTATGTATTTCTTGTCCCAGTGTAAAAATGGCCACAGTATTAGAAACCATAATCTATGTGCTAGGTATGTTCATTGTTACCAGGTCCATAGCCTAACTCTTAAAAACTGATTCTAAAGGAAAAGCATGGTAGGTGATTTTGCATTATGGACAGTGAAATCAACTTCAGTTTTTAAAACATATGAGCGGTTTATCATGAAACTTGCAAATAAATCTCACTAGAAAAACACTTAAAACATCTTAAAAAAACAGTGCAATAGTTACTTTAAAACAATAGTTTGATTTCAATGTCTAAAAAATGATTTTTCTTTTTAACATTTTACTTCTATTTCTACTGAGCAGTTTGCAAACCTTAAGCATACAACTTGATGTACTATCACAAACTGAACCCATCTACACAACTACCAGCCAAGTGAGTGTCCAGACTCATAGACACCTTTCTTGCCCTCCCCATGCATGATGACATGTTTGTCCTAAATCTTGCTTCCTCAGCCACTCTTGTGCCTCATACTATATTCCTATTTCCAGCAAAGGCAAGCTGTGGCACTAGTCAAGTACACAATTGCAGGTCACTCTGTATGCCAACATATAAAGACCCAAGTCAAGAGGTGGAACCATGCACTTGATCTCTCAAGTTGCCCACAATATTAATTCACTTTCTGAGCAGCTGACCACACAAAGATTTATTGTTTTTGTTCACTCAAATTTGTATATTCAATAGCAGGTTTCCCTTTGCTTACACCATTTAAGTGGTATAGTGGGTGGAATAGTGTCCCCCAACACCAAACAAACAAACAAACAAACAAACAAAAAACCAAAACACTGAAACTATGAATATGACCTCATTTGGAAAAAAAGATCTTTGTGGCTATAATTAAAAATTTTGAGATAATCCTGGATTACTCTTGTGGACCCTAACTCCAGTGACAACTGTGCTTCTGAAAAAGCAGAAAAGGAGAAGACACAAGAAGAGAAGAATGCCATGCAATGAGAGAATCAGAGATTGGAATTATCTAGCCACAAGCCAATAAGTGCCTGAAGCCACCAGAACCTAGAGAGGCAAGGAAGAAATATTCCTTGCATAGTGACCCTGTTCATACATTGATTCAGATTTCTGGCATCCAGAGTTGTGAGAGAATGAATTGCTATTATATGCCATCAGGTTTGTGGTAATTTATTATGGCATGCCTATGAAACTAATACATGAGAAAAGACCTGGGGATTTGCAGAGATGTTATAATCAGAGCAATAAAGAAAAATGGCTAAAGTAATATGCAAATAAATAAACAAATAAAGGGGAAAACTAATTTTATAATCCTTTTCAGGAAAATAAAGGAAATACAGGAAAACAGAGAAGTAAAGATGAAGAAGTAAAAATGTACATAAATGAAGGGCAAATCATGTGTGCCCTGTCATGGAGACAAAACGTCTTTATTAGGCACATTTTTAAAAAGGAGTCAATTGTCTTCCTTAATCTTTGTATATCTTCTGAATTTTAATAAATGTTGGTACATTCAGTATAAAGTATGTAAGGTGTTATGTGCATGTGGATTAAGGGTGGTTTGTCTCAAATGAGTATCAAATCTGGATCAACAAGATGCAGGGCAGTGATAGACTAATGAAAGGCTTCCAGAGTTTTGGGGAAATTTGTGGATACAAAATATTTAATTATTCACAGAAATATTAGGGAGTTTTTTTTTTTGGACTTTTCTGTGGTTTGAAATTACTTCAGCTTAACTATCACAATATTACATTCTCCTCCTAGTGGTTTTTATATTACAGGCTTATGATTGGCTAACTACTCTCCCTAAATTAGATCTGTGGTTATCTGTTTCAGCACCTATTTACCAACTTACTCTGCTAGGATGGTGAAATTCAACAAGGAGAAGACCTGGCAAATGTTTTACATCTGTCACTAGGAATAATATTCTACTCAATAGAAGGTAACCAAGAACAGGAAAATAAAATTCTAGTAATCGTTTACACTTTTTTAAATCTGTAACTTCTCTTGTGACGCTTATTTTTTCTGAGTGTATAAAGCATTTATATTATAGTAAGACTTCAATAACCAGGTATCACAAGGAACCACTTAATATCATTCAAATGGATTACTGCTGACAACAACTCTTTTAATGTTACCACACAAAACAATTTAGCACTAATGAAAAAACATAGATACAAAACATGACCAAATTCTACAGAAAACGTAATACAACTTAGTCTATGTCTGAAAGTGCACTTTAAATTTGGAGATAAATGGGAAAGTTTTAATTGTTAAATAATGATATAAATTTTTCATCACTCATTGCAAAACCAGGTGTGATGATGAATAATTTATCTACTCAGCTGTTGTATTAAGTATTGTAATTTTGACAGGAAAATAAAATATAAAATGTAACAATGTAAGCTTAACTTAGATGATAATTTAATAAAATTGCCCCAAAATATGTTGTAAATTGAGATACCTTTTCCAATTATTTGTATTATAGTTTTTTTCTTTTTGCATTAAGTATTAAATATCTCCTTTATTATCTTAAACTGAGTCTTGACACACTGACAAAATGAAGAGCTGAACTGTCTTATTTATTAAATATAAAATTGCATTTGCACATATTAAAATTTAAATGTGTAAATATTCTGGAGACATAAGAATAAGTTTTACTGATGTAGTTCAGCTAATTACTTTATTTGGTCATTAAACTAAAATTACAAATTTTAGGATGCTTAGTATGGTTGCCTTTGAATGATTAGAAACAATTTTTATTACTACAAGAGTATGTTTTGTTTGTGTTTTTCGTTTTTGAAAGCATGATGATAATTATCTTATTCATAGAGAACTTTTATAAACTTAAACAAATAATTTATAAATATATTTATTTGCTTATCCTTCCCAATTTAATTTTAATTTATTCTAATTTATTTTGGTTTCTTACTTAATCCTTTGATCCCCTCTCCATATCTCTCCTTCAACTCCTCTGGAGAAAACCAACACTGTGAACACCTCTGGATTTTTTATTGTCACCATTTTTAATATACAAAATCTTTAAATTGTAGTTTCTTATCTGGAACCACAGTTTTCTTTCTATCTCAGTTATTCAAATCCATGAAACATCATTTTTTGTCTTTTTCAAGTCTCCCAGTCCATTAAATTCTCAAGTTTCTATTTGTATCTTCTAGCATTTATTTTCCAATTAGAGTCATTGACCAAAGGAAATTCAGTCCTTTGGAAATACTTTAAACTTTGCTTATTTCCTCCATTTTTCTTTTTACCTGGCAACATCTGATGGACAAAAACTGAGCTATAATAATTTCTGCTCCTTGAGCTAACTCTGAGTCATGTCCTGTACTATCTGCCAGAGATCCCTTACAAAACAGCCCATTTCTCCTAGTGCTAACATGCTCATGAAAATATGTTGATTTTGTCTTAATTTCTCATTTTCATTTCTCCATCCTCTCTCTGGTGATTCTTGCAGTTAACTCTCAAATAGATTACCTGCACTTGAATATTTTGCCTTAGAGTGTGTGTGTGTGGCAGGGGGAACCAAGGGTAATGCATTTGATACTTAAAATGCTCCTAAGAAGAGACATTTATCATGGGAACAGGCAATGGATGATTTGCAGGCCAGATGTCAGCAATGTCATTGAGACTAAGTGGAGCCTGTTACTACCTAGCCTGGCATATTTTAGCACCAAAATTATTAAATGATATATTGGTATTGGCTAGAGATGGCAAGGGTTATAATGGCTTAAGTAGTAGCTCGTGTGCCTGAAAAATAGGAAAACAATGATGATTTTTCTGTTTATGGATTTAGTGGACTGTTATTAATTGCCAGAGAGGTGCCAAAGTACGAAAATATCAGACACAATTCTGTTGGCTAACAATTTAGTATACAAGGTGAATATCACAAATATTTTAAAGCGGTATTTAAAATAACTTATTCATTGAGAGAGCTGACTTTATTGTAAATTAAATGGCCCAAGAATGATTGTGAGTATGACAAAGTTATAATTAAAATCAAGTCAATGGTCCCTGCAAGTTTCCGACACTGAAGTAAGGGAAATAGAAGTAGATCCTGAAACAATGCATCGAGATATTTTTCTGTATGTATTTGAGCACTTTCATCCCCAAAATGCCCTTCAACCTTTGGGTTGAAAAGAGCTGACCCTTCATAATCTCCAGAAGAGAACATCCTCCCAATATCTGGAAAACGTTCAATATTTCACTTGAGAAAGTTACTTTGCAGGATAATATATTTTTACTGATTACTCTCCATTTCCCCACCTATTGCCTCCATAACAATAACTAGTTCAAGTTGCAGAATGATTTCAGTGGCCATAATCCATCTAGAAGGAAAAATGTGACATTTATCAAAAAATTTACAAGATCTAGCTAACATTCCTGGAAGAACCATGAGGACATGCTTGTGAATAAACTTTGGAAATACTACATCACAGAATGTGGACAATAAGGCTGAGTAAGTGAAATTTTGTTGATACTAGGACATTTTTGATTTAGGGAATATGCCTTTATATAATTTTTATTTGCCATTATTATAGCTGTTTAAAACTTGGAAATAATAATGGCCTTTATTAAAATAAATGAAGAGAGAACCGTTATCAGAATGTAACCATCAGAAACAAGGCAAGTAGAAGGATCAGTAAACTGACATTGCAATTAGAGATCCTGACTCGCAAAGATCTATAATGATGGCTGTTGGACCATGGTGTTCCTAGGGATGAGAGAGATGCACAACCAACTGTTGTTTTGTTTTTTCATGTGTGTTTGTTTTCACTTATATAGCCATAAAATATCAAGAGGGGGCAAGTCAATATCTCATATTTATTACTACAATGGAAATATCATAGTATCTAACTCGATCTCTACACCTGAGCCAAATCTCAGATCCAGAGTCAGTTGATTGAATAAACAACTTATCTACATATTTTTTTAACAAAGACTCTGAAATTCTGCCCATTGTATTTGGTGGCTATTCCCCCAAAAGAGTAAAGTATATTGGGGACAGCAGATTAAATAGAAACTTCTATGAGTAGCCAAGCTGATAGTAATACCAGATGAACCAAAATGAAATTGATGTCTTCCATTAGAATAGGAGTTTATGCATACAAGGTGATAAATGCACTTCTGGACCAGGTCTACATCAAATGTCCAAAGATTCTGGAAACCCATCTTGCAGTTATTTCTCCAGTTTCTATGTGAATAATTGGCATGAATTTACTTAACAGATGGTAGAATATTACATTGGCTCTCTTTCATGTGCAGCAATAAAAATTATGTTAGGAGGAGTCGAGTGGAAGCCTTTCAAACTTATTTTACAGCCAACATAGTAAATCAGAAGCAGTGTCACTTCCCAAGTAGAATGGCATAGATTCATGCCACTCCTAAAGGCTTAAGGAATGCAGAGAACCACACTTAATTCAATGGCTTTGATCACATAAATGAGAGGGAATCATGAGAGATGATTGTGTAGTCCCAACTGCAGCTGCTTCTTATTTTTCTGCTTATCTCCACTACAGATTCTTGCAAGTCAAGGATTTCTATTTGCTTTTTCAACTTTGCTGATAATCCTAGAAATCCTGTCTGCCTTTTTTCTGGTGGATAGGTGCTGCCAACAGTTCTTTTTTTATTATAGGCCATCATTGTTTTAGAGTTTCAAACACATATTTTGGAATCTTGTATACATATTCTGACACTATATTCTTTGATCTAGTGAATATGTTTCTTTTAATTTTCATCAAAATTTAAGTTAAAGTAGTTTGCAGTTAAAGGCCTTTCCCCAGGGCAAAGTAAACCCTCTTGTTCTCTATCAACATATAAAAGAAATGGGATTTAACCATCTTGACATAATAATGGAAAATGCACTGGTTCATTCTAATGATGTGATTTGGTTAATTAGACTTGAAAGTAAGAAGTAAATCCTTTGGATGTCTTCTCCTGATAAGATGCATGTAAACAAGACAGTGAGAGATCATCTGTACAGATTTTCAGAGGTCTGCCACATCAGAAGTTTTAAGGGGTCAGTTTTTCTGGCATATACTTGGGCATGTCTGTACTCCAATTTGAGTTAAAAGTTAATATACACTTTACTTCTTATCAAAACAAAGGAGGATAGAACTTGATAGACTGCTTTAGAAAGTGGAAACAGCAAATGTCACATCTACAAGTATGCCTGGATTTTGGAAGGCTGGCAGTTTTAAGTAGAACCTATAGAAAGAGGGTTCTGCTCTAGGTTTAGCCTGAAGTTCAGTTAGTTCTAACTTGTGGGTCATGTGACCTGGTCGAAGTTGCATGGTGTTATTTGTGTCATAAGGATGATGCATGGAGTCTTGGACAGTCCTCAATAAAGAAGTCATAGCATAAAACCCTAGGTTATGGTATCTTCAAATGAAAACTTTTTATAATCTAAAAAGCAGCTTCCAGAGTGCATCTGATACCTCATGGAGATTGAATCCCTGACTGCTGGATGTCCAGTGAGTATGCTTCTGTTGAAGCTGCTTCACATGAGTTGAGCATTGTCAGATCCACCAAACCCAAATGTTGGATGAGTATAGTTCAAACACTTTACATGATGGAGATGGCATATTCAGGATTGGTTCTTAGCAGACACAGAAAGAGAAAGTAAAAGAATTTGAAGGAGATGATGGTGTGGAATTGGGATCCCTAGTGTCAACAGGGACAGTCAGAATTGTTGACTTAATTATCATTTACCTGCCTTGCTTCAGTTCCTCTCTTCCTATTTGTATCAGTGGAATCTGATTCCCTATCATGATTTGATAGTGAAAGATGTGCTAGACCTATTGGTGTCTGTGATTATTAATACTATGTCAACTTGGCAAGACAGTAGTACCCAGATATCTCATCAAACATTATTCTGATGCTTCTAGAAAGGTGTTTTCTGGATGAGATTAACACTTAAATTGGTGGACTTTGAGTAAAGTTGATTACCCTCTATAATGAGGGTGAGCCCCATCTGATAAGTTGAAAGTCTTAATAGAACAGACTGACCACCGCTGAGCAAGAAGAAATTCTTTCAGCAGATTATTTTCAGACTTGAATTGTAACTCTTCACTGGGTCTCCAGCCTCCCAGCCTAACTTGAAAATTTTGGATTTGCTAAGTCTGCAGAACTGTGTTGCTAGTTTCTGTAATAATAATCTCTCTCTGTCTCTGTCTATCTTTCTCCTTTCTCTCTCTCTGTTCTGTTGCTCTGGAGACCTCTGATCAATATAGTATCCTGCTACAGCTTCTCTTAAGGTAGTCCTAAAAGGTACTGATAAAGAGAAATATTGCCATAAACTGAACTTAAAACAGTCAACCTGTGCCATAAACTTACATATAGGAAGAAATTAGACAGAAATAAGTATATGAAACAGTTTTTTTTCTTATAATAGCACATAACTGGTACTGACGATGAGGGATCTGGAGAATGCCAAACTAGAAAACTGGAAAGAGGAAAGACAGGTAGATGAACTCTGGAGAACACCAAGCATTCACAGATTTATTTCTGACATCACTGCCCACCAAGCAGCATCAATTGCAAAGGAATCACTGGACCAATAATCACAGAAAGATCCTGGGCAGACTAATCAGTTGTTTAAACATCTTAATTGTATATATGTAGCTTGCGACACCAGACAAGAAAACTAGACGAACAGAAATCCTGGCCAAATGTAAAGCAAATCTAGAATGAGTGTTGAGGAAGATGATGATAAATACAAATTTGGGTTGGAGGTGAGCCATGGCAGTGAGAAATGTGGTTTATCTAACTACTCTTCATTATTTTTTTCTTTTATATGGTTATTTTAGAAATTATAACCAGCCACCACCTGGAAGAATCAGTGTTCTTAAAGTCAACATGAAGTACCACCAATAGATCTTAGTGGTTCAAGGAGTAAATTGTAGCAGACACAATCACTGCCTTATCTACACTACCTTATATCTATTTTTTCCAACCATGTTACAGGCTTCTCACTGCAAACACCAGTGACACATGAGATAGGTGTGGAGTATCGCAATATCAATATCCTCAGAAGAAGCCCTCAAACAATGATGAACAGGAATTTGCAATTATATATCCCAGCCTGTTCATGCTTAAGGTGGAGAAACTCACAGGGTTGCCCAATCAGCCTGAGATGTCCCTGGCGTGAGTAAGCCTTACTACTTGACATAATGGTAACCTGCTCTTCCATGTAACCTATCTTAGCTTTCCTCCTTGGCCTGTCTCATTTCTAGATTCCATTTTTAGCTCTTCCGAGAATCACTTTCAAAGTAAACTACTTTTATTTAAATCTTATTTTAGGTCATATTTTTGGGCAATCTCCTCTAATAATGGAAATCTTTTGATCATATCTGTCTGAGAGAATGGGGTAAATTTTGAAAGATAGCTTATACTTTCAGTACTCCATACATTAATACAAAATCTTGAAATTTTAAAATTTATCTATGTTTAAATAACAAAATGTCCACTGATTACATTGTAATCATTACAGATTCTTTATACAATTATACTCAAGGTAAGAAAATGTACCTTGAAAAATATAACCAGTAAGTTCCTGTCATTTTCTGTCTAAATATTATCTGTATTTTTTTTTTCAATTTAGTTGAAATTAAAGAATGTGTACTTGAGGAGAGGTCAAAATAAAATTGAATTTCTGCATAAGTCAGTTTTAGGAAAGACAATTCATTTAATACTAGTTCAAAATGTTAATTATTCTTTTTTGACTTGCATTGTTGACTTGTTACCTTGAAACTGATTATGTGAATATAATTGCATGTTCAGTGTGTTGTTGGAAAACTAGTTGAATTTGTTAAAATAGCAAACAAGTTCATTTTAAGGGGTTGAACTACTAATTTTGTGATAACTATTTGTTAACTACAGATTTATTATAAATATGATTTTAGTATAAATAACCAACCAGTATGCTAGATCTACACTTCTCTGGTTGAGAATATTATTTTAAAATATTTCTACTTAAATAAGTTATTTACAATTAGTAAATAAATGGCACTAATTTATTAACTTCTAAATTCACCCCAAATTTCATTCTTCCACATTTTGTGACAGTTACTCATGGCTTTGCATAAACTATTTTTCATTCATCTTTCTAACAATATGTACTACTAATCTTACCATGCATATTATTTTCCCATTAACTGCAGCTGTCCTATAATTGTCTCCCTAATTCTTACTTATAGGAGTACCACTACCTGGAATTTTCTTATTCACAAATCTACAACATTTTCTGTGTATTCTATAGAGTATGCATCACCATCTCAGTTGTAGCTGTGAATATCATATATAAATGATTTATTATTCTCTATATTCTTCCCAACACTAGAAATCATAAGTAACACATAATACAAAAAGTATAACTGTTAATCAGTGTTACTGATAAACCTCGAGCCATGCTAACCAAGAAAAAGAGTAAAGATTCAAATTACTAATATCAGAATTCAAGAAAGGGCAAACAAAACTGATCCTCATGGACATTGAAAGGATAATAAAGAAATATTATCAGCATTATTACTATAATTCCAAAGACAAAGACATTACAAGAATAGAAATCTACAGGCCATATTTCTCATGAACCTAAGTACCAAAATCTTCAAATTCTATTAGGAAATCAAAGTCATTAATGTATAAAATATTATACACTAAGACCAAGTGAGATTTATTCCAGAGATACAAAACTTGTTCAACATTTGAAAATCAATTAATGTAATCCATCATATTAATAGGCTAAGAGGAAAAATCATATGATTATATTAATAGATGAAGAAAAATCATTTCATTAATCCATGATAAATGCTGTCAATTAGGACTAGAGAAAGTATCCCTAAAATTGGTGAATAACATCATCTACCAAAAAAAGTAATAATAATAAAGTAGAGCTAACAGCATACATTGTATTGGCGTTCTGCCTAATGCAATAAGACAAGAAGAAATAAAATTTAAGTGTTGTATACATTTTGGGAAAAAATAAAGCTGGCTTTCTTTGCAGACCTCATGACAGGCTATGTAGGAAATCTTGAAGAATACACAACAACAAAACTCCTTGAACTAATAAAAAATAGCAAGGTTATAGGATCCAAGGTTAATATACAAAGTTAATTGCTTTCTTACAAACTAGTAATGAACAAGTTATATTCTCTTAAGGTATTTTTTCCAAGTGACATTAGACTCACAGAAAAAATGAAAAGCAAGGACAGAGATGTCCCATATAGCCCTGTCCCCACACATGCATAGCTTACTCTATTGTCATTATCCCTACCAAGATAGTACATCTTCTACAATTGATGTACCTACATTGACACATCATAAACACCCCATGTCCATAGTTTAATCTACAGTTTACTCTCGGTTTTATATGTTCTATAGAAATGAATACCAATATTTAGTGTTGTTAGTGTTCTAGGTTTTGGTACCTACCATTCTAAGGGATGTGTAATATTATCTTATAGTTTTTTAAAGTTTCATTTTCTGATGACATAGGGTATAAAGCATGTTTTTATAACTTACTAATCATCTGTATGTCTTTTTGGTTGAGGTGTCTCTTAAGATATCTGGCCCTGTTTTAATCAGGTTACTTGTTTTCTTATTTTTCAGTTAAGAGTTCATTGTCTAGGAATCTCTTTTCAGATGTGTGTTTTGCAAATACTTTCTTCCAGTCCGTGGCTTTTCTTCTTATTCTCATGGCATTGTCATTCACAGAGGATAGATTTCAGATGTTTGTAAGAAAGTGCAGTTTATCAATTTTTTTCATGGATTGTGCTTCTGGTGTTGTATCTAGAAATTTATCACCATACTAAGGGTCATCTAAGTTTTCTCTTATGTTGTATTCTAGGAGTTTTATGGTTTTACATTTTACATTTAGTTTGTAATCCATTTTGAGATAATTTTATAATGAGTATAATGTCTGTGTCTAGGTTAATGTTGTTTAGCATATAGATACCCAGTTGCTCCAGCATTATTTGTTGAAAATACTATATTTGTTTTATTGTACTGCCTTTGCTTTTTTGTCAAAGATTAGTTGGTCTATAGCTGGGCTTTCTATTCTGTTTTGAGAATATATTTGTCTATTAATTTATTAATATTGCACTGTCTTCATGACTGCAGATTTATAATAAGTTTGATATTGAGCAATGTCAATTCTCCAACTTTGTTCTTCTCCTTCAATGTTGTATTGGCTATTCTGGATATTTTACCCTTCAGTAAACTTCAGAATTAATTTATTGGTATCCGCAAAATAACTTTCTGGGGTTTTGGTTGAGATTACGTTGAATCCATAGATCAAGATGGGAAGAACTGATGTCTTTACAATTTAAATCTTTTTACACAGGAACATTGAATATATTTCTAAATATTTAGTTTGTCTTTGATTTCACTCATCAAAGAGTATGTAGCTATCTTTATATATGTTTTATACACATTTTGTTAGATTTACACTTAAGCGTTTTATTTTGGGAGCTGCTGATTTTAAATAGTATTGTGTGTGTAATTCAAATTCCACTTATTTATATATTTCTTGTATATATAAAAGTGGTTGACTTTTAAATTTTAATCTCTTATCCTGAAATATTGCTATAAATATTATTATTTCTAGGAAAATAATTTTGTGGATTCTTTCAAATTTTCTACAAAGACAACTATGTTACCTGCGGACAAATATGTTTGATTTGTATACCTTGTTTTTTCTTTTCTTGTCTTATTGTATTAGAAATTTCAATAAAATCTTTTTTAAAAAGTGACTAGAGGGAACTTTTTTTAATACCTGATCTAGTGAGAAAACATCTAGTTTCTTACTGTGTTAGTCCATTCAGGCTTCTATAACAAAATGCTGTAAACCAGGTAGCTAATGAAAAACAGAAATTTATTTCCCACTATTCTGGAAGTGGTAAGTCTGAGATCAAAACTTCAGCAGATTTTGTGCTTGGTGATGGCCCACTTTCTATTTCAAAGATGGTACGTTCTGTGTCCTCACATGGTAGAAGGGGCGAGAGGACTCCCTTTGGCTTATTTTATAAGGGAACTAATCCTATTTATGAATATTCAGCCCCAAAGACCTAATCACTTTCCAAAGATCTTACCTCCTAATATCATTACCTTGGGAATTAGGATTTCAACATACAAATTTTGGGAAGACGTAAGCATTTGGTTCATTGTGCTCATCATTAAGTATGATGATAGCTGTAGAATTATTTTAGGAGATATTCTTTGTCAGGTTTTCAAACTTTACTTCTCTTTCTAGTTTCCTGAGTGTTTTCTCCATAAGTTATTGTCAGATTTTGAAAAATGCTTTTTCTGCATCTATTGGCATAGTCAGAATAATGGAAATTTCAAATTTAAACATAACACCATTTACATTAGCACCAACACATGATATAATAGGTATAAATGTGAATCAGTTCTCCATGAGGAAAACTACAAAACTCTGATGAAAAAATCAAAGAATATCTAAATTAATAAAAAGATATTGCAAGCACATATATAGAAAGATTTCATACTATTAATAAGCTAGTTATTTCCAATCAGAACCACAAATTCTAGGCAACTTTTCTCATAATTTCAGCATGTTACTTTGCAAATATGGAAAAACTGGTTCTACAGTTTATATGGAAGCAAAAGTCTAAAAATAGCCAACATGATACTGAAGAAGAACAAATTTTGAAGACAAAAACTACTCTACTACAGTTTTGTTTTAGAACTATTGTAATTAAGACCATGTAGTGTTGGCCAAAAAATACATAAGTAAACAAATAGACAAATGGAATATAACAGATAGCCACAAAATAAACCCAAATAAATATAGTGAACCAATCTTTGACAAGGAAGCAAAAATGATCCATGAAGAAAAACTAATATTTTTATCAGAGAATGCAGAAACAACTGGATATCCACATGAAAAAAAATATATAAACATTTACCTTAAAACTTTCATTAAAACTAACTCAAAGTAGATAATGAGCTCATATTTAAAATGCAAAAACTATAAAACTTTTAGAAAACAAAGAGAAAAAATCTAGGTGGCCATGAGTTAAGCAATGAAATTTTAAATAATGTTTATAAAAGAAAAAAAATGATTTCAGAATTAATTGAAATTAAAAACTTCCGTTCTGTGAAAGACACTCCTAAGAGGATAAAAAGACAAGCCACAAATTGGGAGAAAATAAGTAAAAATGTTATATCTGATAAAGGACTTATATCCAAAATATTCAAAGTACACCTTTAAAAGGAAGACAACTCAATTAAAAAGTGAGCAAAAGATCTCAACAGAAACCTTAGCTAAGAAGATAAACAGATGATAGCCTCTGAAAAGATGTTCCACATTATATTTTGCCAAGGAAATGCAAATTATAACAATGAGATATCACTATGTACCTGTTAGAATATCTAAAATCTAAAACAATGACAATTCCAATTGTTGGAAAGATTGTGAAACAATAGAAACTCTCATGCTTTGTTTATACAAAACCAAAATAGCACAGTCACTTTGGAAAAAGTTTAGTAGTTTGTTACAAAGGAAAAATATATTCTTAACATAAGATCTAGCACTCATGTGTTGTTAGGTATTTATGTAAACAAGCTGAAAACTTAAGTTCACAGAAAACCCTGCACACCAATATTTCTAGAACTTTAATAAATGACTAAGGAAAAACACTGTGGGACATCTCTACAATAGGTTATAATTTATCAATGAAGAGAAATGAATACAAGCAAATGAAATCCAACAGCATACAAAAAATTAATTCATCACGATAAAGTAGCTTCATTTCTAGTATGTAAGGTTAGTTCAACATATGCAAACCAATATATGTGATTCACCACACAAACATAATTTAAAACAAAAACCATACGATAAATTCAATAGATGCAGGAAAAGCTTTCAATAAAATCCATATCCCTTCATGACGAAAACCCTCAACAACTAGGCATCAGAGGAACACACCTCAAAATAATATCCATCTATGACAAACCTACAATCAACATTATACTAAATGACCACAATCTGAAAGTATTCCCCTTAAGAACTGGAACAAGATAATGATGCCCATTCTCACCACTCCAATTCAACATAGTATTGAAACTCCTAGTCACAGCAAGAAAACAAGAGAAAGAAATAAAAGGCATCCAAATAAGTAGAGAGGAAGTCAAACTCTTTGCAAATGGTATGACAGTATACCTAGAAAACCCCCATAGTCTCTGCCTAAAGTCTACTAGATCTGATAAACAACTTAAGAAAAGTTTCAGGATACAAAAATCAATATACAAAAATCAGGACCACTTCTATACAACAACATACAAGTTGAAAGCCAAAGCAAGAACACAACCCCATTCACAATATCCACAAAAAAAATAAAATACCTAGGAATACATTTAACCAAGCAGATGAAAGATCTATATGGGATAACTACAAAACTGCTGAAAGAAATCATAGATGACATAAATATGTGGGAAATATATCCCATGATCATGGACTGGAATATATCCCATGACCAAGGACATGGAATATATACCATGATCATGCACTGAAATCAATATTGTTAAAATGGCCACAGTTCCCAAAGAAGTCTATAGATTCAAGACTATACCAATCAAACTACAAGTGTCATTTTCCACAGAATTAGAAAATACTATTCTAAACTTTATATGGAATTAAGAAAGAACCCAAATAGCCAAAGCAAGCCTAAGCAAAAAGAACAAAATCAGAAGCAGCACATTACCTGACTTCAGACTATACTATAAGCTTGCAGTAGCGAGAACAGCATGGTACTGGAACAAAAACAAATACATAGACCAATGGAAAAAAACATGGAACCTAGAAATAAAACCACACATCTACAGTCATCTAATCTTTGACAAAGTCAGCAAAAACAAACAATGAATAGGGAGAAAGGGCTTCCTATTCAGAAAATGGTACTGGGGTAACTGGCTACCATACTTAGAAGATTGTAACTGGACCCCTATCTTTCACTATGTACAATCATTAACTAAAGGTGGATTAGGAATTTAACTGTAATACCGCAAGGTATAAGAATCCTAAAAGAAAACCTAGGAAATACCTTTCAGGATATCCGTCTTGGAAATAATTTATAGCTAAGTCCTCAAAAGCAATTGCAACAAAAACAAAAATTGACAAATGGGACCAAATTAAAGTAAAGATCTTCCAAACAGTAAAAGAAACTATCAGTAGGGTCAACAGACAACCACAACAAACAACTCCATTTAAATGGGTAAAGGACATGAACAGACAATTTCCAAAAGAAGACATAGAAACCACCAACAAACATGAAAAATTGCTCACCATCACGAATCATGAAATAAATGCAAATCAAAATTGCAATGAGATATCATTTCACATCATTCAGAATGGCTGTTATCAGTCACAAATGCTGGTGAGACTGTGGAGGAAAGGGAACACTTATACACTATTGGTGGGAATATAAATTAGTCCAGCCACTGAAGAAAGCAGTTTGGAGAGTCTTCAAAGAATTTAAAAGAGAATTGACATTCAATGTGGTGATTCCATTACTGCATATATACCCAGAGGAAAGTATTCTATGTAAAAGACATGTGGACTCATATCTTATGTTCTTCACAGGCCTGTTCACAATAGTGAAGACATGGAATCAACCCCATGCCCATCATTATTATTTTTATTAGATAAATAAAATGTGGTTCACATACACCATGGAGTACTATACAACCATAAAGAGAATAAAATCGTGTCCTTTGCAGTAACGTGGATGCAGCTGGAGGCCATTATTCTAAATCAATTAACGCACAGACAGAAAACCAACTACTGCATGTTCTTACTTATAAGTGGGAGCTAAAAAATGGATACACATAGACATAAAGATGGGAACAACAAACACTAGGGACTACTAAAGGAGGGAAGGAGGAGGCAAATGCTAGGAAATTACCTATTGGGTACTATAGTCACCATCCAAGTGATGGAATGGTTAGTTCCCCAAACCTCAGTGTCATGTAATATACCCGGTTAACAAATCTGCACACAAAGTTATAAAAAATTACATTTATTTATTTTTTAAAGCAACCTTGATCTAAAGGTGATCCAAATAAAAACAAAGAAAAAAGAAATGAAATATCAAACAATGCAAAGATATGAAGTAACCTCAAAGACATGTTGCTAAGTGAAAGGAGACAGTCTAGAAAGGCTACATCCTGTTTGATTCCAACTATATGACATTCTATAAAATGCAAAACTATGGAGACAGTAAAGAGATTAGTGGTTACCAGCAGCTGGGAGGTGGGGAAAGGAAGGAGGAAGAGGTGAAGTACAGAGGATGTTTAGGGCAGTTAAACTATTCTGTATGATACTGCAATAATCGAAATGTCATTGTAGATTTTTCAAAACTAATAGAATATATAACACAATGTGAAACATAAGGTGAACTATGGACTTCAGGTAATAACAGGGTGTCTACGCTGGGCATGGTGGCTCACGCCTGTAATCCCAGCAATTTGAGAGGCAGAAGTGTGCAGATCACCTGAGGTCAGGAATTCCAGACCAGCCTGGCCAACATGGTGAAATCCTGTCTCTACTAAAAATACAAAAATTTGCTGGTTGTGGTGGTGCACACCTGTAATCCCAGCTACTGGGGAGACTGAAGCAGTATACTTGCTTGAATCCAGGAGGCTGAGGTTGCAGTGAGCTGAGATTGTGCCACTGCACTCCAGCTTCAGCAACAAGAGTGAAAATCCATCTAAAATAATAATAATAATGTATCTAATTCGGCTCAATAATTGTAAAAATTACACAACATTAAAACTTCTCAAAAATGGTATATTAACTTAAAATTGCAACAAAAAAACTGTTGGGACTGATGACTATGCTAATTTTCATGATTCTGTTGATGACTTCAAAGGCCTATACCTTTATCAAAATTTAATGACAAAAAGAAATGAGCTGTCAAGCCACAAAAATACACAAAGTAACCTTAAATTCATCTTAATAAGTGAAAGAAGCCAATCTGAGACGGTACTTAGTGTACCATTCCAAGGCTATGTAATGCGTGGCATTCTGGGAAAGGTGAAGTTATAGGCAATAAAAATATCTATAGTTGCCAGGGGTTGAGAGGGTACGAGAGGGGAATGAATAAGTGCAGGGATTTTTTATGATACTGTTACAATGGCTATGTGACATTATGCATTTGGCAAAATCCATAGATGTGTTACAACACAAAGAGTGAACAATAATGGAAACTGTAGATATTAGTTATAGTATATATAATGTCAGTAAGTATTGTTCCTTTTCCCTTTTTTTTTTTTGAGCTGAAGTCTCCCATTTGTTGTACAGGCTGGAGTGCATTGACATGATCTCTGATGACTGCAACCTCTGCCTCCTAGTTCAAGCAATTCTCCTGCCTCTACCTCCCAAGTAATTGGGACTACAGGCCTGCGCCATCATACCCAGCTGGTTTACATATATATTTTGACTTTTGAGAAATTATTTTGTTAGAACCTGAAAATACATATAAGTATATATTTACAGAGGTCTTTTTCTGTTTGACTTGAATGTTAGCATCTTTGTTGATACAGTCTAGTAAGAAAATAGTTATACTTTTTATATATATAAGCTTTAAGTTCTGGAGTACATGTGTAGATCCTGCAGGATTGTTGCATAGGTAGACACTTGCCATGGTGGTTTGCTGCCTCCATCCCCCCGTCACCTATATATGGCACTTCTTCCAATATTATCCCACCCCAACCTTCATACACCCCGCTTTCCCTCACCTAGCGCCCCACCCCTCAACAGATCCCAGTGTGTGATGTTCACCTCCTTGTGTTCATGTGTTCTCATTTTTCAACACCCAGCTATGAGGGAAACGTGCAGTGTTTGGTATTCTGTTCTTGTATCAGTTTGCTAAGAATGATGGTTTCCAGCTTCATCCATGTCCCTACAAAGTACATGAACTCATTTTCTTATGGCTGCATAGTATTCCATGGTGTATATGTGCCACATTTTTAAAATCTTGTCTATCCTTGATGGACATTTGGGTTGGATCCAGGTCTTTGCTATTGTAAACAATGCCTCAATGAACATACGTGTGCTTGTATCTTTATAATACACAATTGATAATCCTTTGGGTATATATCCAGTAATGGGATTGCTGGGTCAAATAGTATTTCTAGTTCTAGATTCTTGAGGAATTACCACACTGTCTTCCACAATGGTTGAACTAATTTACACTTCCACCAACAGTGTAAAAATCTTCCTATTTCTCCACATCCTCTCCAGCATCTGTCTCCTGATTTTTTAATGATCACCATTCAGACTGGCATGAGATGGTATCACAGTGTGGATTTGATTTGCATTTCTCTAATGAGCAGTGATGAAGAGCATTTTTTCATGTTTGTTGGCTGCATAAATGCCTTCTTTTGAAAAGTGTCTGTTCATATCCTTTGCCCACTTTTTGATTTACTTTTTCTTCTTGTAAAACTGCTTTAGTTCTTTGAAGATTCTAGATATTAGTCCTTTGTCAGCTGAGTAGCTTGCAAAACTTTTTCCTATTCTGTTGACTGCTGGTTCACTCTAATGATTGTTTCTTTTGCTATGCAGAAGCTCTTAAGTTTAATTAGATCCCATTTGTATATTTTGGCTTGTGTTGCCATTGCTTTTGGTGTTTTGGTCATGAAGTCCTTGCCTATGCCTATGTCCTGAATGGTATTGCCTAGGTTTTCTTGTAGAGTTTTTATGGAGTTGAGTCTTATGTTTAAATTTTGATCCATCTGGAGTTAATTTTTGTGTAAGGTGAAAGGAAGGGATCCAGTTTCAGCTTTCTGTACATGGGTAGCCAATTTTCCCAACACCACTTTTTTTAAACAGGGAATCCTTTCCCCATTGCTTGTTTTTATTGAGTTTGTCAAAGATCAGATGAATGTAGATGCGTGGTGTTACCTCCAAGGCCTCTGTTCTGTTCCATTGGTCTATACCTCTGTTTTGGTACCAGTACCACGCTCTTTTGATTACTGTAGCCTCGTAATATAGTTTGAAGTAAGATAGCATGATGCCTCCAGCTTTATTGTTTTTTGCTTAGGATTATCTTAGCTATTTGGGCTGTTTTTTGGTTCTATATGAAGTTTAATGTGTTTTTTTCCAGTTCTGTGAAGAAGGTCATAGGTAGCTTAATGGGAATAGTACTGAATCTATAAATTACTTTGGGGAGCATGGCCATTTTAATAATATTGATTCTTCCTAATCATGAGCATGGAATGTTTTTCCATCTGTTTGTTTACTCTCTTATTTCCTTGAGCAGTGGTTTGCAGTTCTCCTTGAGGAGGTCCTTTACATCCTTTGTTAGTTGTATTCTTAGGTATTTTATTCTCTTTGTGGCAATTGTGAATGGGAGTTAACTCACGATTTTGCTCTCTGTTTGCCTATTTTTGGTGTATAGAAATGCTTGTGATTTTTGAACATTGATTTTGTATCCTGAGACTTTTCTGAAGTTGCTTATCATCTTAAGGAGATTTTGGGCTGAGATGACCGGGGCTTCTAAATATACAATCATGTTGTCTGTAAATAGAGACAATTTGACTTCCTCTTTTCTTAACTGAATATCCTTTATTTCTTTTTCTTGCTGGATTGCTCTGGCTAGAAGTTCCAATACTATGTTGAATAGGAATGGTGAGGGAGGGCACCCTTGGCTAGTGCCAGTTTTTAAGTGGAATGCTTCCAGTTTTTGCCCATTCAGTATGATATTGGCTGTGGGGTTGTCCTAATTAGCTCTTATGATTTTAAGATACGTTGCCTGGATACCTAGTTTACTGAGCGTTTTAAGCATAAAGGGCTGCTGAATTTTGTTGAAGGCCTTCTCTACATCTATTAAGATGACCGTGTTTTTTTTTTTTTTTTGGTTCTGTTTATGTGATGGATTACGCTTATAGATTTGCATATGTTTAACCACCCTTGCATCCCCAGGATGAAGCCTACTTGATCATGATGGATAAACTTTATGATGTGCCATTGCATTTGGTTTGTCAGTATTTTATTGAAGAGTTGGCATCATGGCAATGTTCATCATGGATGTTGGCCTGATGTTTTCTTTTCTTAGTTTCGTCTCTGTCAGGTTTTGGTATCAGGATAATGTTGGTCTCATAAAATAAGTTAGGGAAGATTCCCTCTTTTTGTATTGTTTGGAAAAATGTCAGAAGGAATAGCACCAGCTCCTCTGTGTGCATCTGTAAACCCATCTGGACCTGGACATTTTTTGCTTGGTAGGCTATTAATTGCTGCCTCAACTTCAGACCTTATTATTGGTCTATTCAGGGAGTCAACTTCTTCCTGGTTTAGTTTTTGGAGGAAGTAAGTAGCCAGGAATTTTTTCCATTTATTACAGATTTGCTGGTTTATTGGTATAGAGTTGTTTGTAGTAATCTCTGATGGTAGTTTGTATTTCTGTGGAATCGGTGGTGATATCCACTTTATCATTTTATGGCATCTATTTGATTTTTCTCTCTTTTCTCTTTTATTAGTCTGGCTACTGATGGGTCTATTTTGTTAATCTTCTCAAAAAACCACCTCCTGGATTTATTGATTTTTTCAAGGGCTTTTTGTGGTATCTCCTTCAGTTCAACTCTGATTTTATTTATTTCTTGTCTTCTGCTAGCTTTCAAATTTGTTTGATCTTGCTCCTCTAGCTCTTTGAATTTTGATGATAGGGTGTCAATTTGAGATCTTTCCTCAATTCTCATGTGGGCATTTAGTGCTATAAATTTCCCTCTAGACACTCCTTTAAATGTGTCCGAGAGATTCTGGTACGTTGTGTCTTCATTCTCATTAGTTTCAAACAATATCTTTATTTCTGCCTTCGTTTCATTATTTTTCCAGTTGTCATTCAGGAGCAGGTTGTTCAGTTTCCATGTAGTTATGTGGTTTTAAGTGAGTTTATTAATCCTGAGTTCTAATTTGATTGCACTGTGGTCTGAAAGACTGGTTGTTATGATTTCTGTTCTTTTTCATTTGCTGAGGAGTGATTTACTTCCAATTATGTGGTCAGTTTAAGAGTAGGTGCAATGAGGTGCTGAGAAGAATGTATATTCTGTGGATTTGGGGTGGAGAGTTCTGTAAATGTCTATTAGATCTGCTTGGTCCAGATCTGCATTCAAATCCTGGATATCCTTGCTAATTTTGTCTTGTTGATCTGTCTAATATTGACAGTTCAGTGTTATTGTCTCCCACTATTATTGTGTAGAAGTCTGTCTCTTTGTAGCTTGTTAATAACTTGTTTTATATATCTGGGTGCTCCTGGATTGGGTGCATATATATTTAGGATAGTTAGCTCTTATTGTTGCATTGATCATTTTACCATTATACAATGCTCTTTTTTGTCTCTTTTGTTGTTTGTTGGTTTAAAATACATTTTATTAGAGACTAGGATTGCAACCCCTGCTGTTTTTTTGCTTTCCATTTGCTTGATAGATTTTCTTCCATCCCATTATTTTGGATCTATACGTGTCTTTGCATAAGAGATGGGTCTCCTGAATAAAACACACCAATGGGTGTTGACTCTTATCCAATTGGCCAGTCTGCGTCTTTTGAGTGGGGCATTTAGGCAGTTTACATTTAAGGTTAATATAGTCATGTGTGAATTTGATCCTGCCATTTTGATACTAGCTGGTTGTTTTGCCCATTAGCTGACACAGTTTCTTCTTTATGTCAATGGTCTTTACAATTTGGTATGTTTTTGTAGTGGCTGGTACCGGTTGTTCCTTTCCATGTTTAGTGCTTCCTTCATGAGCTTTCGTAAGGCAGGACTGGTGGTGACAAAATCTCTCAGCAATTGCTTGTTCATAAAGGATTTTATTTCTCCTTCACTTATGAAGCTTATTTTGGCTGTATATAAAATTCTGGATTGAAAGTTATTTTCTTTAAGGATGTTGAATATTGGCCCCCATTCTCTTCTGGCTTGTAGGGTTTCTGCCAAGAGATCTGCTGTCAGTCTGATGAGCATTGGTTGTGGGTAACCTGACCTTTCTCTCTGCCTGCCCTTAGCATTATTTTCTTTCATATCAACCCTGGTGAATCTGACGATTATGTGCCTTGGGGTTGTTATTCTTGAGGAATATCTTTGTGGTGTTCTCTGTATTTCCTGGATTTGAATGTTGGCCTGCCTTGCTAAGTTGGGGAAGTTCTCCTGGATAATATCTTGAAGAGTATTTTCCAGCTTGGATTCATTCTCCCCATCTCTTTCACATAGGCTATTCAAACCTAGATTTGGTCTTTTCACATAATCCCATCTTTCTTAGAGGATTTGTTCATTTCTTTTCACTCTTTTTTCTCTTATCTTACCATCTCATTTTGTTTCATTGAGTCAATCTTCAATCTCTGATATTCTTTCTTCTGCTTTATTGATTCAGTCAATGAAATTTGTTTATGCTTTGCAAAGTCCTCATGCTGTATTTTTCAGCTCCATCAAGTCATTTATGTTTTTCTCTAAGCTGGTTATTCTAGTTAGCATTTCATCTAACCCTTTTTCAAGGTTTTTAGTTTCTTTGCACTGGGTTGGAACATTCTCCTTTAGCTTGGAGAAGTTTATTACCCACCTTCTGAAGCCTGCTTCTGTCAATTCATCTAACTCATTCTCCGTCCTGTTTTGTTTCCTTGCCGGTGCGGAGTTGTGATCCCTTGGAGGAGGAGAAGTGTTCTGGTCTTTGGTGGTTTCATCCTTTTTGTACTGGTTTCTTCCCATCTTCGTGGATTTATCTACTTTGGTTTTTGAAGTTGGTGATTTTGGATGGGGTCACTGAGTTGACATCCTTTCTGCTGATATTGAAGCTATTTCTTTTTGTTTTTTAAGTTTCCCTCTAACAGTCAGGCCCCTCTGCTGTAGGACTGCTGGAGGTACACTCCAGATCTTGCTTACCTGGAAATTACCTGTGAGGGCTGCAGAACAGGAAGGAATGCTGCCTGTTCTGTCTTCTGGTAGCTCTGTCCCAGAAGGGTACCCACAAGATGTCAGCTGAAGCTCTCCTCTATGAGGCGTCTTTTTGGTTATACGGGGGTCAGGGAACCACTTGAGGAGGCAGTCCATCCTTTATCAGGGCTCAAGTGCTGTGCTGGGAGCTCTGTTTCTCCCTTTAGAGATGCTGAATAGGGACGCTAAAGTCTGCTGCAGTGGAACTCACAATGACCTCTTTTCTCAGGTGCTCTGTCCTTGAGAAGTGGGGTTTTATTTATAAGTTTGTGATGTGCTGCTGCCTTTTTTTCAGAGATGCCCTGTCCAGTAAGAAGGGAGTTTAGTCACAGTCTGCCTGTAGAGGTGCTGCTAGGCTGTCATGGACTCAGTCTAGCTGCTGTGTGAGCTTCCTCTAGCTTTTGTTTACACAAGTAAGATTAGAACCACCTGGGCAATGGCAGATGTCTTTCCCCCAGCTGAGTTCACTTGTCCTGAGGGGAACTCAAACTGATGTGCTGGCTGGGAAACTCTCAAGGGAGAGGGTTTCAGTTTGCTGATTTTTGTGGATGTGGGATCCGCCAAGTCATATCACTTTGCTCCCTGCTTTCAGCTCTGTCTCTTTCTTGGCAGTGGGAAGCTCTACCTGGCAGATATTTCAGGCACCCGCCAAATCATCTGCCCAGATTTGCACTGACAGGCCATGGCCTGGGCTGGAGCAGCTGCTCACATCTGTGCTGATAACTCATGGTGCTTGTCAGCCTGGCGGGGGTCTACTGGTCTGTGGATTGTAAAGACCTTGGGAGAAGTGCAGTATCTGAACTGGAGGACCATAAGGGAAAAGTCCCTGATGGCCTCCATTCAGTAGGAGGGGAGTCCTTCAGACAGTTTCACTTCCTAGGTAAGGCAGAGCCTCACCCTGCCTCCATTTGTCCTTCTTGGGCTACACCCACTATCCAACCAGTCCCACTGAGATGAAACTGTTACCTTGGTTGGAAGTGTGGTGATCACTCACCTTCTGCATCACTGTCACTGGAAACTGCACTCTGGAGCTGTTCCTATTCGGCCATCTGGGTGGAAGTCTTTTTTATATTTTCATTAAAGATAGGGTTTCATCATGTTGGCCACACTGGCCTTGAACTCCTGACCTCAGGTGATCCATCCATCTCAGCCTCTCAAAATGCTGGCATTACAGTCATGAGCCACTGTGCCCATCCACTATTGTTTCAGTTGTAACAAATGCATCACACCAATGCAAGATGTCAATGACAGGGAAAACTAAGTCCAGTGAGACAGAAGTATACAGAACTCTTTCTACTTTCTGCTCAATTTCTCTGTAAACCTAAAACTGATCTGAAAAAAAGTTTATTTATTTTTTTAGATAAGTAGATATGAAAGAGTAATCAAAACTAACCTTAGTTTTTTTGTTTTTATCTGTCTTGTTATTTTTGAAGCCATCAAAAACAGTCATTTTTTCATTATAAACCACAAAATTTATTATTCCCACAACGGATTTTGTGAAGGTATTCATAGAACTCTTCATTTCAAACATTGTAGAAAAAAAAAACTTTATTCAGAAATACTGTTTATTATTTCATTTTTAAGTGTAGTAAAATGAAATAATATGTTAGAGTGTGCTCTTGGCAAATTACTGCCATAGAGAGATGTTTATTCATTATCAATTACACAGGAACTACAAGGTCGGTGACAGTGTGTTTAGGAGGGATGCTTATAAATCTGTGAAAGAGTAATTTTTTAGCTGCTTGGCCAGAGCACATCCTAAATGTTTCTCTCTTCCCCTGCATCTGCAAAAACATCTGCCTAAAACAACATGTGTGTGTATGTGTACAGCTAGAAACATACTTCCCATTTTATGTCTTCCCAAAGGCAAAATCACATAAGTGTAAAGTGCGCTATTTAAAATGATGATGAGGGTTATTTTTAAAGTGTATTGCTCTTTTTGCTTAAAATGCAAAATCTTATTTGGTACTTATTTTGCTTTGCTAGAATATATTTCTAATGATTAACTTAGAAAAAGTAATTCCTCTTTGAAACAGCTTCTAAGTGGCAACAATTGGAGTACTAGCATGGTTATTTATCTAAACACTACGTTTTATAGAGACAAAAGAAATCTTCAGTTAAATAATACAATTTCCTACTACACACTTTAAAAAGATGCACTTATCTTGTGCTCATTCCTAAGTAAAATATAATTTGTTATGTCTAATAAATGCTGTTTTTGAGAAATACTGGTTTGTACAATTTTCACAACTCCGGAAATTAATTTTATTTAAAGAATATATTGAGAATCTTATTTTATTATGCAAAAGTGTTCTCCTTTAAGTTGAATATTGTTTGCATCTTCAGTTTGTTCTGTTTTAATTTTCTTTCTGCATTAATCTTTCTTAAGTAGTAATTATTAAAGCTATATATATATATTTTCCAGTGTTTGAAATACCTGTAGAAGCTTGGTAAGTGATAACTACAAGAGTTATTTACACTGATTTTTTCTCTTTTCCTCATGAATCTAGGTTGACTTTCCTTTTATCTGGAACCTTCCCTGCCAGTTTTTCAAGGTCACAAAATTGGCTACTTGAAGACAGATGTATAGCAAAGGCCATTCGTCATGTTCCCTTTCACATTCATATGCCCTATCAAAGAAGGAAGTCTGCTCAAACCTCTTAGAAAATTTCAGATGAATTCATTATGTAAGAATTGCTGGAAATCATATTAATGGAAATTACCCTACAACAATTCTGACTCAAGTTGTTTAAATTGTTTTTCTAATCTCCTCACTTGCATACCTTTGTTTTTTGCCTATAATTTGATCATATCAAAATAATATAATTACATGAACATCAAAGAGAGCCAAACATTCTAGCAGAATAATGTTTTAATTAAGTTTTTTATCACAGAAAAGTGAAGTGCTTTCCAACGGTGGCATCCTTAGGTTTTCAGATAATTTTCTAAATTCATTTCCATGAAATTAATGGCAATAGATGAGTTTAATCCTCTCCAACTATATTAACATGCTCTGATGATAATTTTTAAAATATTGGAAGTGAATTTCCCCCAAATATAATAATTTGGAGTCATCAAAAGCATAACCTATAGCAGCTAGGGATATTTGTCTTGAATCAGAGAAAATCAGAGAGAATCAGGAGTTGATTCAGACAGCTACCAAGATGTAGGAAATCTCTCCTGGTAATGAATATCAAGGCATATTTTAATTCATATTTAAATTTAGTAACTAAGATAGTTCATATCTTGAGCCACAGTGAAATAAATTTAATTCTAAGGAAATGATCATAAGAATGTTGGAGAGCGACAGAAAATAAAAAACCAAAGAGTGAGAAAAAATATTATCTGTTAATCATGTATAATCAGTTTATATTGTAAAAGTAAAAGTTTCTTTTACTTCTCTCTGTTAATATGCAAATCTGGATTGATAGAGAAATGACTTCTTATAAATTTTAGTGTCCTTATTTATTCTGATAGGCATTGATAACAAATCAAATCTCAAGATTTTTGTTTCACTTTTTTATCAATGGTATCAATGCATTTTATATTAATGCAAGAATATGTATTCTTAAAAGACAGATACTTTTGTCTTAATAGGATAGCACTGAGTATGAGTTTCTGTGGTTAATACACATTTACTTAAAACTTTAAAAATTCGGTTTTTGTCATCATTTTGAAGTAGTAAAATTCAAATCTTGATTTTCCACTAAATCTTTCTTCTACTTTGTTACTTTTCTCTGTTGCGCCACTATCCTCCATTCTGTATACAGCCATCATTTCTCAAATTACCATTGACTTTCATTGCTATACAATAAATTACAAAATGCTACACATTTTAGTTTTTCTATTTTTCAAGCTTGTTTTTTCATTTCCAAGCCGAAATTCATCTTCCTTCAGATGTGTAACACATCTAGTCAAATGTTGTGAAAACTTAGAGAAACTTTTGATATTGAACTGTGTGTGCTTAAAAAGTTAATATTCAAGATAAATATCTTTGATAATACTAAGTATGTAATAAAGAATAATGTTGGAATTTTCCTAAATATTGATGTATTTTATGTAGATAAAATAAAAATGCACATATTGATGCTAAATATGTATTATTTTCATACAATGATCCAGATACTTTCTACACATTAATTTAACTTACATAAGATCCTATTTATTATCACAACTTTATAAAGAACCAGAAAAATATAAACACAATATTAATTTCTAGATCCTGTATAAAATGTTCTATATTTTCATAAACAAATATATTGCTGTAGTAACACTGTTTTCATTACTTATAGCCATACATACTCAAGTAAAGGTTTCAATCTGCAGCAGCAAGTAATAGCTTTCATGTTTTGCTTTGATGAACAACATATTCTCCCATAGATGCAATTATAGCATATAGCCTCCAATGTGACTGAATACTTTTATGATCAGTGTATATGTATGTGTGTGTAAAAATACAGTGAAATGAACAGAATATATGTAACTTTAGTAAAGTCTATACATGTATACTAAAATTTCTAAAGTCTAGATATTTTACTAAATTCTCTAAAGTCTAAGTGCGTATTCTTTTGTGATATAAATTGCTGAATATTAGATTGATACATTAAAAATTTTAGGCACAATTAACTAAATGACAATTTTAAATATTTAAGGAATAATTATATTAAACTATGATTTTCTTTGAGACAAGATAAATAATTCATCTTAACCTATGTAAAACATTTGGACCATCATGTGGAAATAGGAAATATAACATTAGTGGTGTAACAGTTTTCATTTATTCACTAATTCTTTTCACAAAAAGATTGACCTTCCTTTCTGTTGTTGCATGATACAACCTTCTCCAATGAGAAGAGTACACTCAGTTCCAGAATTTAGTGCTGGGCTTCACCACGTGACTTGATTTACCCAACTGCATATGAGTAGAAGTGATAAATGCAACAGGTTTTAGAGCCATGGCTGTTTTTTGCCTGCTGTCTTGCTTTTTTATCTTGTTGCATATAGATAAGCTAAATAAACACAGAAGCAAAGAACTATAGCTTACTCTTAGCTGCCAAAAGTGACATAAATGAAAAATATCATTATTATTGTAAAGCCACTGAGAAATTTTGAAGGTTTTGTTATTGAACCTTGCCAAGGGAAGATGACAAATGGTCTTAGCTATTTTATGCATTGTCTCAAAATTGCTGGAGCATTTCTCATGTGGCAACGTGCTGTAATTCATTAAGAGTAAAATAATCCTGTAAATGTGATTATTTAAATAATTAAACTAGTATCATAGAAATACGCAATCTGCGAAAGAAGCCATGCTGTAAGGAAATCATGGGCAAGGGCCAAGAGTATGACTGCTTAGAAAGGGGTTAACATAGAAGGCCTGAGGTTGCTGTCCTTATAAAGATCTGCTGGAAAAGTTGCCTCTTGTCTGGCATCTGGGAACCTGGATTTTGGGAAAGTTCTCACTATTCTCAGAACTAAAAAGAATGGCTCACTTTGCCTAAAATATTCATAAAAACAATATGGCTTATTCTGAACATCTAATTTCTTTAGGTCTGATATTTCATATGTGTTAGGCATAGGGTGCTTACATGACTAGACCCTAAAAAAAATTGGACATTGAATCTCCACAACACATGTTGTCAGAACATTTGTTGGAGGAATTAAGCATGCATTGTGTAACTCCAATAGGAGATTACTCTTTCTAAGCTTGCACCTGTTTTCCTCTAGAACTTATCTTGCATCTATTTATTTTGCTGATTTTGCTTTGAACCTTTTCACTGTAATAAGTAATAGCAACAAGTATGAATACATTCTAAGTTCTATGAATCCTCTTTGAATTATTAAACCTGGGTGTGGTCTTGATGATCCCCACCACAATAATCATATTAATAGTTATATTGAAATACATTAATTAAATATAGCAAAGAGCTGAGAGATTGAATAAATTTTTAAATATTGAAATACATGCTGTAAACATAAGATATAATTAACATTTCAAAAACAAATTAAGAGCTAATTAATTTTATTAAGATGGAGTGATACACCATCTTAATAAAAATATTTTTTAAATTTGTTTAAGAAAATAATTAATAACCAAGTAAATAAACATGTGACTTAGAAAATAGGAGAGTTTTCAAAAATAAAGAGGTATTTATTTATGTAACAGAGGCATAACTTACCTAAAAGAAAGGTATTACCTACACAAAATAAAGAAATGTACTAATATATTAAGACACCTAAAAATGAATGCTTTGAGAAATAAGTGCCACAGCATGTTCTTTGGAAATAAAGGAAACCGTAAATTGATCATGAAAACAATATATAATTCACAAATACAAATTGAAACTATAAAGCACACAATTAAACATGCCATATACACTTTACAAAATGAAACATATTTCACATTTTATGTGTGTATCTTAAGAGAGCTATTTTATTTTTCTGTGTATATAATTTATTCAATTATCACACTCTTAATAGATACAAAGTTTATAATAGCAAAATGAACTATTATATAAAGCTATATATATATAAACTTACATATTATATAGATATAATATTTTATTTTGCTGTTATTTTAAAAAATGTGCAAATACATCTACAAAATCTATTCCAAAAAGTGAGATTGCTGAGTCATAGGCTGTGAACATTTAAAGAACCGGTTGCTGGTGACTAGTTAACCCAGTATCATAAATGGGTATATGGGTATATCCACAAGTAAAATGTATGGAATGCCTACTTATCTCGTTTTTCTCATCATTGCCTTTTATGTCTGTGCCTATCTCAATGGGCAAATGTGTTACTTCATTGAAGATTTACTTTGCAATAATTCAAATATCCTTTTTACTTACTCTTTCTTAATTGGTGAGCTAATCTTCCATTTTACACTCTAATAATTCACTAAGCTGTATACTTATGACTTGTGTACATTTTCCTATGAACATTTGTAACATTTATCTATGATGTGAGAATAGCTATAGTTTATTCGTTGCGCTACCCCCTGGTATTACACAATCTACTTCTCTATTCTTCTATTTAATAACAGTTTTAATCTTCATTAAGATGCATTACTATGAGTGTACTCTTTATTCTCATATGTTTCCTGAAATATTTCAAATAGTGTAATTAAATTTCTGAAAGAAAAATTATGTTAACTGTAATGGACTGAATAATTGTGTCATCTTTAAGCATATATTGAAATCCTAATCCCCAGTGTGATAGTTTTAGAAGATGCAGTCTTTGGAAATAAATTACTTTGTATGGTGGAGCCCTCATGAATGGGACTAGTGTCTCCATTTTAAAAATTCCAGAGAATTCTTGAGGCCTCTTTCTACCACAAGAGGAGATACAATATGCAATGAGAAGTCTGCAATCTATGGTCCAGAAAAAGACCTTAAGCAGAATCTGATCATTTTGGTGCCCTGATCTCAGACTTCCAGCCTCTAGAACTCAGAAATGAATTCCTGTTGTTTATAAGCCATGTAGTCTATGATTTTTTGCTATGGCAGCCAAAATTAAATAAGACAATAACAGTTATAACAACACATTTTTTATTTATTACATGTTTATTCTCTCAATTATAAGCACAATTTTGAGTACCTCTTTTTTACATTTTGGGGTTTCCCATGATCACTATGTTAATATTTTATGGGTGTGGGGTAGGAGATAGAGTAGTGGCTAGTGGATAAATAGTCTTCTTCCAGCTTTTATAGAGGTAACTAATTTCAGGCTACACTGTAATGACAACAGCAGAACTTTTCCTGACTCCAAATGGAAGATTTCAACAAATATTCTGTGGACATGGAATAAGAGTTATGATAAAGATGTATACTAGCACAATGTTGGTTATAGCTTCAGGATAATGCTTCCCTGAATTCTATTAGATGATGGATATATTTTGTCTCAGTCAGCTATAAGACAGGCAGGTGAGTTGGTGAGACTGATTTCTTTCCTACCTCAGAGACTGACAGGATATATATCACTTCTCATCCAAGAAAAAAATGTCATCATATCATCCACATTCTATCTTATTAATTTGCACTATCCCATAGTGCACACTGGTACACTAGCATGTGCACATGTGTGTACTCGTGTGTGTATATATATATACATATAATATATATCTTATTATCAATAACTCTCACTTCCAAAATTATTTAAAACATTTAGCTACTGACTGCATTCATCTGTTTTTCAAGATTATTTACTCCAATATTCTCATTCTAGATCATCTAATTTGCATCATCTAATTTACCGACATTATCAGTTTTTAAATTTCACCACACCTATAATTTTCTTTCTTTATTCTTTACCTAACATAAGGACAGGGTTTTGTTATTTTTTTCCCTGCTCTACATTTCTTATACTTGCTGGGAAAATCTCTAGTCTCTAATTTTAATGATTAAAACCAGGCAATTTCCTATTTAGTGATTTCATGCAAGAAGTATACAATTGAAAAAAAATTGAAACAGCTATGCTCAATCTTTCCATTTTATGTGAATTGAGATACTTATATAACTTATACAATTTATAATTTATACTAAGCATTTATCCTATTTTCTCTTAGTATTAGAACTCTCAAATACTTCCAATATGAATGCTCTCATCAAACATCTAACATCTCCTTGCCTCTTGCATCAAGCTGATATTCTGCCATCTATTTTTAAAGAAAATAGAGTAACAGAAGAAAAAATTATTTCTTCAATAAAGATTCCACCTGCTCTGCATCTGTCAACATGCTTTGGCTTCACTCCTGTCACTGAAGATCCTTCACTGCACAGCGCTTTGTCTCTACTCAACGTGAGTCTTAATGTCTCTTTAGTTAATTGTATAATGGCCATAATCCCCTCAGTAATTTATGTTGATGCTTCATAAGGATGTTAAAATAAATCATGAGTCTTGGTCATAACTTCATAACAGTACTTACCCAAATTACTTATTAATTATAAATGGGAAGATAATATCGAAGAGCAGAAGTCACACACTACCTAAACTCAGCAAAACAAGTTAACATCACCAGTAATAGGACAAACAAATAATTATACTCAGAGAAAGATGAAATATTTTATCTTGTAACCCTGCCAAAAATATCTAACTTGAATTTATCATGAAGAAACATCATACAAATAAGTAAACAGAGAAACATCCCACAAATATCAAGGACTTCAAAGACAAGAAAAATCCAAGGAATTGTTTCAGATTAAGGGAGATTAAAGAAATTTAACAACTCAATGTGTGTTAAAATTCTACCTCGGTTCCAGGACCAGATTGTTGTCACTTATAGCAATGAAACAGTAGGAAAAATTTAAGTGAGATCATTAAATAAGATATGAGTACTGTACAAATACTGGTACTACAATTTTTATACTGGCACTATAGTTAAATATAATCTTCATTTTTTATCTTTTATCTATACTTAAGAATAAATATTGAACATAACAAGATAGACTTCAAATACTGTAAGATGGTAACAGAAAATTCAACAGGTTTTTGACTTGTTTATTATAGTATGTGGAGGTACTAACCTGAAAAATACAGAAATTCATCATTCTGAATTATCTTGTATTTTATTTCAAATCCATTTAATGAAGAACCTTTCAAACATATGACGTTAAATATCCATGTCTTATATAGAAAAACTGCTTGAAACATTTCTTTATTACTTGAATAACCATTATGTGTACAGGAATAAACCAAGAAAGGTCTAATTGCTTTTTGCATGGCTTATTTACAGCTAAGTGGTCTATGAAAAAATGAGAGTTCATAAAATGTTATTGTGTGCTAAAACCAATCTGTCTTGCTCATTTTAATTGTGAATGAGAAGAACAGTCTATAGATTTTAGAAGCATAGGCTTATGAATGTTTCTCACAAAGCAGTAGAAGAACAAAGGTTATAGAAACCATCTGTCAACCAAATGCTTTAATAAGCTTTCGTACACAATGCTTTATTTCCTCCAGAAAACTGGGTTTTCTGTTTACAAAAGGTGGATTACTAAGATGCCCCTTTTATTCTGTGGGACTAATTGATTATCATTTTACCTAATATAGTTTCTATGTATGTATGTATTGGGACAACGTCTTGCTGTGTCACCCAGGCTGGAGTGCAGTGGTACTATCTCAGCTGACTGCAACCTCGGCCCACTGAGTGCAAACGATTCTCCTATCTCAGCTTTCTGAGTAGCTGGGGATGATAGGTGTGCACTACCATGTCCAGAGGATTTTTATACTTTTAGTAGAGTCGGGGTTTCTCGATGTTGGCCAGGTTGGTCTGGAACTCCTGGCCTCAGGTAATCCACCCACCTAGGCCTCCCAGAGTGCTGGGATTACAGGCATAAGCCACCACACTCAGTCTGTTGTAGTGTTTAAACAGATCTAACATGGTGACCGTCATGGAGCTGATATTGTTTTTTGGTGTTTTCATTTATTTGTATGGCATATATATTCAGGGCATTTAAAAATAGAGAGGAGTTTCTGGGTTGGTGAGCACACGAATGTTCTGGAAGGGTAGGATGCCCTGAGAGGGCGTGAAAGCTTCCCGCATACCTTGCCCTATGCATCTCTTCCATTTGACTGTTCCTGAGTTGTGTCCTTTATAATTAACCATGACAAATCAACGGTGTCTTAACACATTTCCATAATGCTTTGGAACTTGCAATAGGTGAGAGAAATTCAGCATATCTGTCTGTATGAAGTTGGTTGGGGCCAAATGATAAAGCTGAATTTCAAGGATAAATTTTATTCCTCTGAGAGGCTGAAAAAAATAAATAAAGTGTTATCTGCCTGTTTCACTGCAGTTTGTCAGGAATCCGCCG
Source organism: Plecturocebus donacophilus (assembly GCA_004027715.1). Classification (NCBI taxonomy): domain Eukaryota; kingdom Metazoa; phylum Chordata; class Mammalia; order Primates; family Pitheciidae; genus Plecturocebus; species Plecturocebus donacophilus. The sequence goes on along the minus strand of PVKP010001543.1, from coordinate 106,068 downwards.
GTGATGTGGGAGGCACAACTTGTCTTTAAAGAAGTTCACAAGCCCTTCAAAAGGAAAAACAACCCAATTGAGCAGTTCTCTGAAAAAGTCAGGGAGAGTTTGGAAACAAACCCTCACCAAACTGCTCTGTGTGCTGGCATCTATCAAAGTGTTATAGAAAGCCTTTCCAAATGCTTCTGTTCCCAACCTATAGAGGGATTAGTCAAATTTAACCAGTGAGTGGATAATTCATCTGTTGAATTAAAGTATTTGCTTCTTTGTGCCATACACAAATCTCTAGGAAACTCATATTGTTCAGTTATTTCAGCAAACAATTAAAGATGGGTTGTATCATCTTCATAAATTACATGCTCAACTGTATGCTTGCTGTGAATTTGGCTATCTTCTAGTGAAAGCAGGGATTAGAGAGAAGCAGAACTCTACTTCTCAAGAAAAGTAGAATTGCTCTGGCTAAAACTTTGAAAACGGATTGCATTTTTACATGTATACCAGTCCTTCTGAGAAAATTGGCTCCTGAGTGGTAGATGTGGTATTTCTCCTCTGTCACTCTCCACCCAGGTTCTGTTCTTTAGGATCAAAGCAGAGGACAAAACTCTTGGAAGATTAGCTTTTTTTCTGAAATTCACCAATGCCAAAGACACATTTTTCCAGTTAGGCTGGCATATTAAATATCTCCTCTTTTAAACATATAACTAAGAATTAATAATAATAATAATGACCTGGGAAGACAGTTAAATGAACTTGTTCAAACATTTTAGTTTTGTGACTTATTTTTAAAACAAAATCAAACTAAATATTCAAAAATAAAATACAGAAGCGACTAATCTCAGCCATTATTGATCTCAGCATATTCACACTTGAAGAGAACTGGAGGACAAGATAGTTGTACATTCTTCCTTTTAATTTTTGTGTTTGTTTGTTTGTTTCAATTATAAAAGCAGATGTGTCTCTTCTTCTAGACACCAGTAAATGTCATAGCACAATAAACTATAAGTTATTAAAGTTCTTAATTAATTAAGCAGATTTTACCTGTAACCCATTCTAGTCGAGCCTCGTTTTCATTTTTTATACAATGTTTTCTTTGAAATAGAAAGTAAATAATATTTTCTTGGCAGTTATTTCCCCTTATTAATTAATTCGGATTATATTTATCCAATATTGATTGAGCTCTTACCACACATAAAGTGCTGTGGTTGACTCTGACAATACAACAGTAACTGAGATATGTCCCCATCTCCATAAATAAGTATGTGAATTTCTGAACGGTAACTAAGCAGGATATCAGAATAGAGATAAACAGAGGATAAAGTGAGAATATAATTTTGAGTATACTTTTGAACTCTGCATTGTAGTTTTGTCCTTGTTTCATACAATACTCAGAAATTCATGTTTATTTACTGTTACATGATAAAAACAATAAAAAATATCTGACTCATGTGAAGACAGATGCTATGGGCAAAAAAAAAAAAGCCAAACTAAACTTGAACTTGTCCTTTTATTATTTTTTTTTAAATTGCTGCTTTCACTGATTTTTTTAAAAAACATAATTACAACAAAGGTAATTTTTGCATACACAGAGAAGAATATTCAAGAGAAAAAATATGATAAATTTGAAATCAAGAGCCAACTTATTAAATTCAGTGTATCTATCTTGATATTCAATGAAATGCCTAATTTGAATATTAGATTTTAAAAAAGCATGCCCATTATTGAAAGCTCAATTGAAATTAGCGAAATTCTTTACAATCTTTAGAGATGCTTAACATAATATTTATATATTCAATGAGAATATTTCATAATTTTTGACTTAAAATTTTAGCATAACTCATAGCCTAAAAATGTAATGAAATGAAAGTAGGTAGAAGCTACCCACATTTGCAGTCTTGGCTGTGTCCTCAGCTCCTCTTGATGGGCATTGCTCATAATCTGTAGCATACAAACACTTTTACAATAGGCAGATCCGCTTCAGTAAGAACGGCATAAATTACATAGTCATTTTCTTCTCTGAGAAGATGAATTTAAGCCTTTTTTATTTGCAGAGGTCCGACCTCATGTAGCAAATTTTTCTTTTCACAATATTTCTCCAGCTATCCTCTTTTTTTCATTATCTTCAGATACATAGCTTTTCACCTAATCTAATTCAGAAATTGCAATGTGTGGTCATTTCATATTTTCTGTATTTCTTTCATCTCTAATCCACACGAAAACCAGCATCCAATTTAAATTCTTAAAACTTAAACCTGACACAAACACTTTCCTGATTTGATATCATACAAAAGCAACCAAAAATCTCATATTACCCATATTCTCTCTATAATTAAATGTCATTTTCTCACATTGACAGTCCATGCTTCAACCACCAATTCTCATTTTGCATTCAGTATCTTCTCCCAGTACCTTTGCTGATATCCAAAATATTTTACTGAACACCCATAGTATTGTTTAGCTTCAATAATGGTATCAATAATAGCTAACATTTTCTCTGGGAGCTTTCTGTATACCAGGCATCTTCCAATAATTTTCTATGGAGAATATAAAGTAAAATGAGGGTAACCTTTCATAATACTAAGGTTCTACAGCTAATAAGAGAGAGTGCCTGGATTTGAATCACTCCTTTACATTGCTATGGCTTATCTTATTTTACACTTATTTATTCAGGTGAATTAATTTTCCTGTACCTACTCCTCTATTTGATTGTTAGTTGTAACACGTAGAGACTGTTTTGTCATCTTCAAACCCCATGTCATCAATATTTGAATATTTATTGACTCAACAAGACTTAACACAGCTCTATAAATATATGGAACACAGGTGAGTTAAAACCACATGTATAAATGTTTACCCCAAATACTAAAAATCAGAATTAATTATGTTAATTAAACCCTTCTTTGTGATTCAAAAGAGTAATTCTACCAGTGTCACTTAATTATCTTGATATTATTTTTTATGGTAAATGAATTATCAAAATCTGAATTTCTTAAATGTGTTTATTTATAATATAACAGATGTGAATTAGTCTAATAACCATAATTATAGTGAAAATTTGAGCATGTGGAAGAATATATGCAATAGTTTATTGAAAGATTATTATAATAATCAGCAAACTAAACTCTACTCAACTGATTTTAAGTCACATTAGAACCTTAACAAATAATGCTTCTTTTGTTGAAAATTATGAGTAATAATGCTTTTATTTATTTAAACTAGTCATTTTTGAGAAAGGTATTAAAAATAGCTATTACCTATGGACTTATAATGATTATAGTATACAATTCTGAGTCCCAGAAATCAGACTCACATATTTTCTCAGAAACTGTGAATTAAATGAACTGTGTGAAAGAGCTCAGAGAGTAATAAGGTTATAACACTGGGGCTAATACCGAAGAGTATTCCAGACAATTGAAAAAATTTATATTATTATTATTATTTTAAGTTCTGGGGTAGATATGCAGGATATGCAGGTTTGTTACATAGGTAAACGTGTGCCATGGTGGATTACTGCACCTATCAACCCCTCACCTAGGAATTAAGCCCAGCAGGCATTAGCTATTTTTCCAAATGCTCCCCCATGATCCCCTGTCCTCTTTCAACAGGCCACAGTGTGCATTGTGCCCCTCCCTGTGTCCATGTGTTCTCATTTTCAGCTCCCTTTTGTAAGTGAGAGCATGCAGTGTTTGGTTGTCTGTTCATGCTTTAGTTTGCTGAGGATAATGGCTTCCAGAATTATGCATGTCCCTGCAAACTTTTAAGGAAATTTTTGAGATAATCTTTTACATTTTTCTTTTCAAATGCTCTAAGAATTTTAGTACAAGGGACCCAAACATTAATGGTATCAAAAGAAGTCCAAAAGAAGTCTTTGATCTACTATTAGTTACAAAAATTTCCAAGTTTTTTTCAAGTTTATCTTGACAAAAACACTATCCATGGCATTCAACAATGATGGTAGACTCTTAAATAAACATCCAATATTTTATAGGAACAAGATAAATACCTTATTCCCTATAGTTCTTTATTATGGTTTATTTTGATATCTTACACTACCTGAGCTCTACTCTGCTCATTTTATCACTTTTTTTTTTTTACAGATTTAAAATGAGATTTCCCCAATTACTAGGGATTTCTAATCTTTTTACATTATAAAATAACACTTACCTATTGACTGTAATGAGAAATACAAAGTTTATCAACCTTAAGTGACTCTACCTCACCAATACAACATTTTCAGGGGAATCATTATATATATATATATATATATATATATATATATAAAATAAAGTTTATATATATAATGATTTATTTATAAGTTTATATATATATAAACTTTGCTTACTGTAAAAGCAAAGTTTAAATTTTATATATGTTTTATTATATATAAATATATAAATTTTATTATATATATATATAAATTTCCCTTCAGGAATTAGGTTAGCATATTGCACATGATGGTAAGTTTTACAGTAAGCAAAGTATTTACTTTTGAATAAACTAATGTTTAAGGCATTTGACTATACAACAAATATTTCTTGCAGTATATACAATAACATTTTATAAACCACTGTTTTACTAAATAAAATATTGGAGGGGAAGAGACAGAAGATTATTTCCAAGGAACTATTCTCTACTTGTTTTAAGAATTGGCATTTTCTTTTTATCCATACTTCTCAGAGTAAAATAAATTTTTAAAAGGAGTATACTTCCAATCTTCGTGTGAGTGTTGCTATGGTCTAGTATCTGTCTGCTGCTGGTAAAAAATTAGTGGCTAAAATTGGTTTGTATATTTCTGTGATTAGCTTATAGTAAAACAAATTTGCTAAATTATTATAAATTTTAACAAAATTTTGAAAAACTTAATGGTATGTATACTTCTTTGTCTTTACAAAGTATTTTTGGAAATTTGATTCTTCTCATAACTAATACTTATTATCTTTGTAAAATTTTCAATGAATAGGGAATGTTTGCATCACTTATGGAAGTAAGTTTTGTGTTTTTCTGCATTTTTTGAGGGGGTGGGGATGGAGGTTTGTTCTTGCTGCCCAGGCTGGAGTGCAGTGCGGTGGCACGATCTTGGCTCACTACAACCTTCGCCTCCCAGGTTCAAGCCGTTCTCCTGCCTCAGCCTCCCGAGTAGCTGGGATTACAGGCATGAACTAGTATGCCCTGCTAATTTTTGTATTTTTAGTAGAAACGGGGTTTCGCCATGCTGGACAGGCTGATTTCGAACTTCTGACCTCAATTGATCCACTCGGCCTCCCAAAGTGCTGGGATTACAGGTGTGAGTCACCACGCCCAGCCATTTTTCTGCATTTTAACCATTAAATACTATATGGATTTTATTTTACTTTTTGATATGAAAATATTTTCCAGTGACACCTTTTATTAAACTTCATATCTTTTCCCTAAAATTTTAATTTTGAAATGGCAACTGGCCATATTTCCCAGAGTGCTAATAATCTGTAAAATGATCATTTATTTTTTGAAACAAATGTTTCAAGCTCTAACTTTATTTTATTTTAAAACTTCTATTGTACATGCAAGGGTACATATAAAGGATTTTATAAAATTTTATAAAATTGTGTCATGGGGGTTTGTTGTACAGATCATTTCATCTCCATGAAACCAAGCCTAGTACTCAATAGTTCTTCTTTCTGCCTCGCTACCCCTCCTACCCTCCACCCTGTGTAGGCCCTGTTGTTCATTGTTGCCCTCTTTGTGTTGATGTGTCTCATCATTTAGTTCCAACTTACAAATAAGAATATGCAGTATTTGGTTTCCTCTTTCTGTGTTACTTTGCTAAGGAAAATGTCCTCTCGCTCCACACATGTTCTTGCAAAAGGCATGATATTATTTTTTATTATGGCTGGATAGTATCTATGGTTCAGTGGTGTGTATGTACCACATTTCTTTGACCAGTCTGCTATTTATGGGCATTTATGTTGATTTCATGTCTTTGCTATTGTGAACAGTGATTCAATGAACATATGTGTGTTTCACTATGATCAAATAATTGATACTCCTTTGGGTATATACCAAGTAATGGGATAGCTGGCTTGAATTGTATTTCTCTTTTTAGCTCTTAGAGAAATCACCACATTGCTTTCCACAATGGGTGAGCTAATTTATACTCCCACCAACATTGTATAAGTCTTCCCTTTCTCTGCCATCTCACCAATATCTGTTGTGTGTGTGTGTGTGTGTGTGTGTGAGACTTTTCAGTAATAACCATTCTAAATGGTGTGAGATGGCATCTCATTGAGCTTCTTTTTTTTCTTATGCCTTTTGGCCACATGTATGTCTTCTTTTGAAAAGTGTTTGTTCATTTCACTTTTTAATGGGGTGGTTTTTTTCTTGTAAATTGGTTTAAATTCCTTACCAATGCTGGATATTACACATCTGTAAAATGCATAATTTGGAAATATTTTCTCCCATCCTGTATGTTGTCTGTTTACTTCATTGATAGTTTCTTCTGTTGTACAGAAGTTCTTTACTGTAATTAGATCCCATTTGTCAGTTTTTGTTATTTCAGTCTTCTTCCAACCTTTTCCCGCTAATATTTTCTTGAAATACAATCATACAAAACATCATATTTCACATGTTATTTGTTATATTTATTTTACATTTTACTTTATTATACAGACAATATCAGAACTGTAAAAGAGTGTATGGTCATTTTACCCTTACAAACCAGATACTCACAAAACCAATACCCAGATCAAGAAAAATACAGAATTCCAGATATCCCTTTGTTTCCCTCCTTCTAGATACTTATCCCCTGCAAAAGTACACAGTAGCCAAACTCATTGCACCATAAATTAGATTTTCCTCTTTCTGACATTTATATAAACTGAATCACTAATTTTGATTTTGTTTTGTGATTTCATCCATTCAACATTATGTTTATGCAATTTAACCTGATGGTTGAGAGTAGCCATGATGCATTGATTTTCATTACAATTTATCCATTCTATTTTTCACAGAACTTCAGGTTCTTTCCCCTTCTGTGTTATGATGACTAGTACTGCTATTGGTGCCTTATGTACGGATTGTTACTGGATCAATACATTGAAATAAAAGAACAGAGTCTGCAGGTTGTAGTGAAATGTATTTAGTATATTTAATAGTATTTAATTCTATCATTAAAAAAATAACTAGAACGTATACATGAAACAAAAAAGAAAACAAGGCAGTCAGACGAGTCTAAGTATACACAAGTAGCTTGTGAGATAAGTTACACATAAATTATGAAATAAATTTTAGTTGTCAACATAAAAATGAAGGACAGAAGAATAAGAAGGAACAGGATATTCACTAAGTATATGAGGAACTTTGACACCCCAAATTATGCACATAAAATATTAAATATTCATCATACAGTAAATATACAAGTCACACGAGTCATTCAAATTCCTGGAGTTTTTAACAAACCACCCATACTGATGCCTGTCATCATTAGTCCTCTTCCTTATAATACCCATAACTGTTTATCTGGCCAATTGGTAAGGCTTAGGTACAGGCATGCACCTTCCTGAGTGTCTTCAAAAGAACAAGAGTGTTATGGTTACAGTCACCTCTGTCTGCTGACTTTCCTTTTTCATACCTTAACTCTGGTTCTTGTATCCCTACCATCAGTAGAAAAACCTGATGAAGGAGAAAGAGATAGGGCACATGTACATTGCATAAAACAAGACTCAGGGCTGGGCGCGGTGGCTCACACCTGTATTCCTAGCACTTTGGGAGGCCTAGGTGGGTGGATCACCTGAGGTCAGGAGTTCAAGACCAGCCTGGCCATCATGGTGAAACCCCATCTTTAAAAAAAAAAAAAAAAAAGCAAGACTCAGGTAGCTTGGTTGTTCTACTCTACTTGAATGCTGTTCTAAGTGTATTACCCTACACCATATCTTTCTCCTTGATTCTCACTGTGTGTTTGAAATACATTCAACAAACCACGAGAGCCATTTATTCCAATTTTCTCAGTGAATCTGATCTGTGACTTTAGTAATACACTTGTATCAATTTTTTGCATTTCCACAAGGATAGAATGCAATTATATAGGCATTCCAATTAAATTAGTAAGATGAATTAATGCTCTGAAAAATACTCTCTGAAATGAAAGCAGTATTCACGATTAAGAAATCTAATGTAGAAGGGCTATTAAACAATGCACCCACAGTTTATATTAAGAAGTTAAACTCAGTTTATATTTAATAAGCCTCCAAAGAAAGGTCTTGAAATCTAAAAGTAACAGCCCAAATCTAAAGAAGATAACTTTGATATTGTTGGAAACTTTAACAAATGACAGAATAGAACAGAAAAAATATATCAAATATCAAATACCCAAATATGAGGAAGTGACCCCAGAAATCATCTTCAGTATAAAGAAACTCAAAGCCAATGCAGATAGCTTAGATAGTATATAATGAGTTCTCATCAAAGAATATGGCAAAAAAAAAAATAAGATAAAATAACCCAGCTCTGTGAAACATAATATGTAAATTTCTATTTGCTTCTCCTTTCTCAGTCTCTACTCAGAGGATAACAAAGTAAATTTCTAATACATAAATGTGTATTTGTTTCTCCCTTCTCAGTCTCTACCCAAGGATAACATTATGATCTGCTGATGTTTATTTACAAATCCTAAGAAATTGCTGATGACCCTCTCAATTTAAATTCAGAAACTAAGAACTACACGAAGTCAAAATTTCTATAAAAGAATTAGAGTGGGTAACTAAAACTTAGGCAAAAGTAACGAATGGATAGAGCAAAGTAGAAAACACTCTATTCAGAGCCACTCCTCTACAAGCTACAAGCAGTAAACCTTGGTGGCAATTTCACCATATCATCTCCACTAGTACACAGAATTCTCAGCTGTGGGTGCATGGCTGCCTCCGCTTAGATTTCAAAGGATGCTCCAGAGAGCCTCAGGGCCCAGGCAGAGAGCTGCCACAGGATCAGGGCCACTTCAGTGAACTCCCAGAAGGGAAATGTCTAGTGGAGGTTTGGAAACAGGGCTACCCTCAAGACTCCCGCCTATGTTAAACTCCATGCAAGGAGAGCCATAAACTTCATATCACCACCATGCTTGGGACCACTAGCACCACACCTGGGACAGTTGAGTATTACTGTGCCAGAATGCAGGGAGCAGAGATTGGTGGTGGTATAGGAAAGGGAAGAGTGTGGAGGCTAGTGGAGGCCTCAGGTCTCTCTTGATATTTTTGTCTCCCAGGCCTTTGTACTCTAGACCTATGATAGGAGTGACAGACCTGATGATCTCCAAAATGAGTTTGAGGTCATTCCTCCATTGTCTTGATCCATAGCACCTAGTTCTTCCCATCCATAGGAAGGGCTGCTTGTCCATACCCTTGGTGTAATGTTGCAAACAGGGTTTTTCATTCTTTGCAACATGGGGAAACTGTGATTCTTCCAAATCTTTCTGTTCTGCTTCCTTTTTGATGATCAATTTCATATTTAAATTATTTTTCTCTTCTGGTATTTTAAGTAGTCAAGTGAAGCCAAGCTCCTCCTTCAACATTTTGCTTACATAGTTCTTGTACCAAATATCCCATTTTATCTCTCACAAGCTTTACCTTCCACAAAACACTAGGACATGAACACATTTCAGCCTAGTTCTTTGCTGCTTCATAGTAAGGATCACCTTTTCTACAGTTTTCGATAATTTGCTCCTAATTTTTATCTGAGCCTCCTCAGAATGGAAACACTGTCCACATTTCTACCAACATTCTCTTCAAAATATCTTAGGAAACATCTAAGAAGACTGAAGCTTTCTCTCCAGCTTTTCTCTTCTTCTGAGCCCTCACCAAAACTACTCTTAATTACTACCCCATTTACGGCAATGTGGGCTTTTTTTCTAGCATGTACTTCTCAAGTCTACCCATTACCCAGTGTCGAAGCCCCTTCCATATTTTTCGGTATTTGTTCCAGCATCAGCCTCACTTCTGTTAGCAATTTCTGTCTTAGATTTTTCAGACTGACATAACAAAATACCTCGGGTAGGGTAATTTATAAACTACAGAGATTGGTTGTTCATAGTTCTGGAGGCTGGAAAGGCAAAGATAAGATGCCAGCAGATTTAATGTCTGGTGAAGATTCACTCTCTTCCTCACAGATGATACCTTCTTGCTGTATCTTCACGTAGCAGAAGATACAAACAAGTTCCTTTGTGTGGGCCCCTTTTACAAGACACTTATCCCATCTATCTCATGACCTGATCACCTCCCAAAGGCCTCACCTCTTAAAACCATTCCACTGAGGAGATATCAAATATGAATTTGGGAAGAACCAAAATACTCACAGCACAGAAAATAGTTCATCAAATTAGTATGCCCCAAAACTGAATCAAATATTACATAAGAGGTTTCACTGAAATAGGTGCCTTAATAAAATGTAGTTATGCATTTAAAGTATTATTTCCACAATATATAAATATATTATTTCCATATTCTTTCCATAATATATAAATAATTTTAATCACTCTAGTTTCTAATTTCACAGTGCATGTAATCCCAAGAGATATTAACTTCTTTAAAAATCAAGTGAATTATTTTAGACTAACACATAAATAAAGCTTAAATCAACATATCTTTGGTAAATAATAAAATGTCTTCATACATTTTAATATGCTAATTACTAGGCTTCACAGTATTGCATATCTACTCTCAAGTAGCATTTAAGCTATACATTTTTTTCTAGTTTTGATTAATATTTCTCATCTACATTTCTCTAACTTTTACAATACACAGTTTAAAAAGTCAAGCAGAGTGAAAAATAATAGCAATAATAATAATTATAATGTCTAGTGTTTTCACTTGGCTATAAAAGCATTTTCATATGCATCATCTCATTGGGTTATCATCAAAAATGAATATTATTGTAGATACACAAAGATGTGAGACACATATAATTTTATGATTACATGAAAGTAATAAAGCCATTACATTGCAAAGCTGGAATTTTTTTCAAGATATTTTAACTTCAATTGAAAAGCTATTTTCCACTATTCATCTACTTCAGAGGGAAAAAAAACAAAAATCCTACTCATATCATAGTAATATCTGTCACTGTAGTGATGTAAAATTTATTATAGAATAAAGAGTTGTTAGAACTTTTATATTATTTATTACTTTCTGAAATATTTACATTCATATGCACTGTCAACTTGTTCCTTCAAAAAGTTATGATAGTTTATAATCTTTTTCAAATTTACTTTTTATTTATAGAATTCCTTGTTTCTTCAAGTACATTATCCTTTCAGAATTAATTCATGTAACTAATATAATACATAATCCATATGGTAAATAATGCTATTATTTTTGTTAATTTACTTTTATACTTATGCTTCATTCCTTGTCGGCTTTCTTCTTTCATTTCTTCGTTATATGTATTGAACAATTTCTGCTTATTGTTCCAATAATTTTCCCTCCCTCCCTCTGTCCTTCCTTCCTTCCTTCCAACCTTCCTTCCTTTCTTCCTTTCTCCTTCCTTCCTTCTTTTATAACCTATTCCTCAACAGATGCATACCTGGTTGGTATTTTTTTTTTCATTCTCTTTTCATTATAAATCATTCTCCAGTTTCTTACTAAAATTCTAAAGCCCTCACTTTATCTTAGAAGTTGGATAACTACTTGTTAAAACTTTCCCTAGACTGACGTTCAGAATATGCAAAACTCTGAATGAGTCTTTACTATTTAATCTTATCTGCACAGCATAATTCTTTTTTTTAAGTCTTAAGGCACCATATGCTCACTTAATCCTGCATGTGTTATGCTTAAGCTCCACAGCAGGTGTTTATACATTATTGTCCTCTTAACTAAGCATATCACATCAATATTTCGGATAAAGTTGGGAAAACTTTCAATAATCGTCCCAGCCATCTTTTATTTTGCCTATTCTCAACACCTGTAACAATTATTTTGGAATGAAAATCACCTCATCCCTTCATGGTTGCCTAGCTTCTGTGTGTAGATTTTATATAATTCAAAACTGTATTAGAACAACCTCAATATATTGTGTGAGTCTTCTTTACATAGTGCAGAGATGTGTCTTTTAATTTAAAAAGAGATCATCTGCATCAGTCAACTAGGATTTGTTTTAAAAATAAGTACGCCTAACTTTTTCCTACATTTGATCTACTGATTTATAGTTTTGGGGTTATCTTGACTAGAAATCTATATTTTTAACATGATTGTTGCACACGTTAAGTTATGAGGACTACCGTTATTATGGAGAATGATGTTGGAATTAGCAGCTGTGAAGACTTTACTTCTCTGTAAGCTTGAGTTTTTTTTGCTGTGTAAAACATATATGATACCTATTGCACTCATTGGGTTTGATAAATGTGTGTAGTATTTAAATAAAGCTCCTACACACAACAAGTTCTCAAAAGAGATTTGATCTTTTGTATATTTATTTTAATTAGGAGAATACTGGCAAGATTCATCTCTACTTATATAAACTTTTCATACAAAAAGATCACAAATTTTATTTGAAAATTCTTGAGAGAAATACATAATTTCATTACATTTATATCCAAGTGTTATAGATTTATCTATGCCCTGCAAAATGATACACTGAAGGTAGGACTCACAGTAACCCAGAACACAACCTTGATTAAAAACTGTGTCAGTATAGGTATAGCTAGTTAAGATGAAGTTATATAGAGATAAGGTGGACCTTTACATCAGTGTATCTGATGTCCTTATAAGGGAAGAGAAAGCCCAGTGAAAAGCCTGTTACAAGAGAGATACAAGGGCACACAGATACAAGAGAGATTGCAGCAGAAGTTGGAGCTGCTGCCATAGCCAAGGAATGCCTGGGGCTTGTGGAAGCTGGACAAGCCAAATAAGAATATTCCTTTATGGGTTTCTGAGGGAAAATGGCTCTGCCAACACCTTGATTTTTCTAGAATCAAGATTTCTAGCCTCTAGAACTGGTAGAGAACTAATCTCTCTCATTTTAGGCCACCCACTTTGTAGTACTTTGTTATAGAAGCCCAAGGAAAATAATACACTGGGAATAGAAATATAGGTTTTATTTAACTGATTTTTTTCATTCCTTCTTCTTTTTTTGTGTTTAAAAATTGTTAAGAGAGAGAGAGATCCAAGATGGCCAATTACTAGCAACTCAGGATTCCAGCTCCCAGTGAAAGTGCAGAGAGCAAGTGGAAGCCACACTTACCGACCAATTTTTGCTGCCCACGGACCAGAGCATTCCCAGCGGAGGAGCCCCACAGGTTGCCAGCGCAACCCTTTCAGCTGGCGTGGCTGTTTTGCCGGCACCTCAGCCCGGTAGCTCTTGGTGCGGAGTAAACGAGACTGGGTTTCCCTTTGGATGATGTTTGGAGCTCTGTGAAGGCAGAGCAGTACATCCAGCTGATTGAAAAAGGGACTGAAGAGGGAAGCCAGACCAGAGACCCCTAGGCAGAAAAGTACCACGAATTTCAACACTGCTGTTTTAGCCAGCATTGCAGGTTGCCGCAGTGAAAATAACACAGATTCCAGAGCTGGGAATCAACAAGCCGGATGTCCACTCAGAGACCTAATTTGAAAGTTAGTAATTACAGAGATGACAGGTGGATAAAACCATAAAGATGCTAAGAAGCCACCGTAAAAAAACTGAGAACACTCAAAATCAGAATGTCTCCCCTTCTACAGAGGATGCTGCTTCCTCATCAGTAACGGAACAAGACCTGATGGAAAACGAGTGCGAAGAATTAAACAAGTCAGGATTCAGAAGGTGGCTAATAAGAAACTTCTGTGAGCTAAAAAAAATATGTTCTAACCAAATTCAAAGAAACTAATAACTTTGAAAAAAGGTTTGACGAAATGCTAACGAGAATGGACAATTTAGAGAGGGATGTAAATGAATTAATGGAGCTGAAAAACACAATACGAGAAATCTGTGAAGTATGCACAAGTTTTAACAGTCGAATTGATCAAGCAGAAGAAAGGATATTAGAGGTCAAAGACCAACTTAATGAAATGAAACGAGAAGATAAGATCAGAGAAGAAAGGATAAAAAGAAATGAGCAAAATCTCCAGGAAATATGGGACTATGTGAAAAGACCTAATTTACCCTTAATAGGTATACCTGAAAGTGACAAAGAGAGTGAATCCAAGCTGGAAAATATTTTTCAGGATATTAACCAGGAAATTTTTCCTAAACTAGCAAGGCACGACAATATTCAACTCCAGGCAATACAGAGAACCCCACAAAGATATTCCTCAAGAAGACCAACCCCAAGATACATAATTGTCAGATTTACTCGGATTGAAATAAAGGAGAAAATACTAAGGGCAGCCAGAGAGAAAGACCAGGTTACCCATAAAGGGAAACCTATCAGACTCACAGCAGATCTCTCAGTAGAAACTCTACAAGCCAGAAGAGAGTGGGGGTTAATATTTAACATTCTTAAAGAAAAAAACTTTCAACCCAGAATTTCATATCCAGCCAAACTAAGTTTTACAAGCGAGAGAAAAATAAAATTTTTTGCGAACAAGCAAGAACTCAGAGATTTCATAACCACCATGCCTGTTTTACAACAACTTCTGAAAGAAGTACAATACACAGAAAAGAACAACCAGCATCAGTTATCTTAAAAACTTACCAAAAAGTAAAGAATATTACAACAATGAAGAATTTACATCAACTAATGGGCAAACAGCTAGTTAGCCTTAAATAACAGTATTAAATTCATATATATCAATATTAAACCTAAACTTAAACAGATTAAATGCCCCAATCAAAACATACAGTTAGACAAACTGAATAAAAAGTTAAAACCCATTGGCATGCTGTATTCAGACCTTTCTTACAGGCAAAGACACACGAAGACTTAACATAAAGGGATGGAGGAAGATCTACCGACTTAATGGAAACCAAAAAAAAAAAAAAAACACGATTTGAACACAGACCTGAAACAAGCAAATTTAATAAATATTTACAGAACTTATCACCCCATATCCACAAAACATATATTTTTTTCAATATTATATCATACCTATTCTAAAAGTGATCACATAATAGGAAATAAATCACTTTTTAGTAATTGCATAAGCATTTTTCAGATTTAAATAAAATACTGAGCAACAGAGCAAGATTCTCGCTCTCTCTCCCCCTTTCTCTTTCTCTTTTTCGTCTTTTCTTCTTCTTTCTTTCTCAAAAAAAAAATGATGTGATCTGTCAAAAGAACACAAGAGATAATTCTCATCTGTTCACATGGAATAGACTTATTTCTCCCACTCTTTCACAAGGTACAACTATAAATTTTGTAAAAATTATAAGAGGAAAGCAAAGGACAACACTGAAAAGTAGAGATATCAAGGTAGAATGAAAAAAAATTGTCAAATCTCTGTCAATATATGAAATACTTAATATTTTAAATTTTAATTTTTATTACTGTACATTGTTTTCATAATAATCATTCTAATTTTATACTTCAAAATCTTATCAGTGAGATATATTTGGACCATATCTTAGAACATATTATCATTCAATTATGACTCAATGGAATGTGAAGTCAAGAGAAAATTTGCTGCTACAATTGAAAAAAATAATCATTTTCCAGTTCGAAATTCAATAGGAAAATCATGTTTCTATTACAAAAGATTGTCCAATTTACTCTCTTAAATAATTTATTTTCCTCTTTTAAGCTATGTCCTGCAATTTTCATTCGAATTATCATGAAGCATATAATGGTTTGTTCTTTGTCACTTTAAAAAAAAATGTGTTTGTGTTAAATGAGTTTTATTGGCAGTGGTGAATAGATGCATAGATGGGAGGGTTTTGATCAGTAAAATATCATTGAGAAGGCATAATTTTCTGAATCATTTTTTAAATTCTGTAGAAAATATTACTCTTTAACACTGGCCTAATTCAATATATGTTGAATGAAAGTTTGCAACAATTAATTAATTAACAGATTAATTCACTGATTGGTCAATATGTGAAAGAGAATAGGAAGGGAAATGCCTCAAGGACAAGGCTGATTTAGTAATTTAGAATGATAGGAAGGAGCATGCACATTGTGAAAACCTTGAGGAGAACATTTTAATTATAGAGACTATATTGGGGGTAAGAATGAGTACGCAAATTCAGATATTAAGAGAAAGCATCTGGATCAGAATTAAAAAATTATTTAAAACTCTAAGCAGCATATTTAATTTATTAAGCCTTACTGGGTGCAAATGTTATATTGCATTTCCACTGGTCTTACAAAAAGTTATAAAATAATGCCTCCAAATTAGTTACGATTTCAAGAATAGCACAGCCAACTAAAAAAATAAGCAAACGAAGGAGATGTAATATAACCCCTGCAATACTGCACAGTGAAACACAAAATGTAAACTGTCTGCCAGAGTCAAATGGGGAGCTAAAATAACAGAGGAATGTTTCACAGAAAAGGCACAGGATTTGGTAAAAGATTGTTTAAAGACTGTTTTAAGCCATGGGCTAACTGTCTCCAGAATCCTGGTAACAGAAAATAATTTACTATAGAATTTAAAGAGTTTATGGTTTGGAGAGTGAGAAGAGCAAATGACTGTAGCTCTTTGGGAGGAGAGAGACAGGGGAAGCAAGCAATCATATCTATTCATATTCCTAGGCAGTCTTGCTGTTTTTGAAATAGTGATAAAAATGTAAAGGGGTACAATGTGTTCATAAAATATATCCTTACTAATTATGCCATCACAAAAGAGAAAGTAGTGGTGCCTCTTTTACCCCAGTCATGAAAAAACAAAACCAAAAACAAGAATATCTGTTGCAAGAGCACCATCTGCTGGAAGTTCAGTAAACAAACATAAACCAGCTCAGAGGACAGTGATCTGTTCACAAAATTATGTCAATGTCCGCCATCTAATGGAAGCTGCAAGCTCTTAAAATATATATTTAAATGTTTAATGATCCTCTGAGGAAGAGTAATAACAAGACAGCTAATTGCATGATGAGAAAGTATAATAAAATATATGAAGCAATTAGATTGAATCTCTTGTTAGATACTTAAATTACACTTTGCTTCCTGAAAAATGATCTTTTTACACAAAATAAACATAACATACATACTAATGCTACTGATTATAATATCGTATCTAATTGCATCTCAACAAATATGTTCGGCAATCTATACAAACTTTGATAATTAAATTTCTATTTTGTGGTACAAAATGGGATGTATGTTCTTTCATTATAGATTTTACATATATTTTCTTTAGTTTTACACACACACACACACACACACACACACACACTTACACACACATAATACATACATATATACATACATAGAGAAAGAGAGGAAAAATTAAAAAAATACGTAACCAGACACAGGATTATATTTCTAGATTTTCATGATTTTATCTCATATGGTTTTGCAAGTTCTCATGTTTTATTTCTTATCCATCTATAACCTGTTTCACAGCCTTGCTGACACCCATACATCTAAATTTTGTTTCCTTCTTATATCCAGAATTGAACTATTCAAGGATAATTTTTCCTATAGTATTGGCTTTTTAGTGTTTAGATATGCTTCTCTCACCTATATTTAAAATCATGTTTCCACTTCCCGTTTTCAGCCCTCTGAAATCTTCACTTTTTATTTCCAGATCTGGGTAGTCTTTCCTCCCATGCAAGCCTTTATGTGTCCCTCCTAGCAAACTCTCTTTCATCTACCACACACTGTACATTCTGACACTGCAAGAAAGGAAAGAAATTGCTTATCAGAATTTACCTCGTGTATAACAGGTATTGTATTTATTTGTTTCTGAGACAGGCTTTTGCTCTGGTGCCCGGGCTGTGCAAATGGTGTGCAATGCAGGTTGTGCAGTGGCATGATCACAACTCATGGCAACCTCGGCTTCATAGGATCAAACGATCCTCCCCTCCTCAGCCTCCCAAGTGCTTGAGACCACATGCTCAGATATTTTTTTCTTTTCTTTCTTTCTTTTTTTTTTTAAGAGACTAAGTCTCCCTATGTTGCCCAGGCTACTTTTGAACTACTGAGCTCAAAGAATCCTCCTGCTTCCACCTCCTAAATGGCTGAGATTACTGGTGTGAGCCGCCCACTCAGCCATTTTGTGTTCGGAACAAATATTCAATAGTTCAATACTTTGAAGGTGAAAACACAGAGTACACACAACTAAACATTATTAAAAATGTGCTTTCTAAAACAGGTGGGCACTGTTGTTTATAGGATTATTTGCGTTTGCTGACCAACAGTATGACACCTGGGTTCAAGCAGTCCCCCCACTTCAGCCTCCTGAGTGGCTGTGACTACAGGCATGTGCCAAAGTGCCCAGATGAGTTCAACTTATTTTTAAGGTACAGCAGAGCAAAGACTGTCCTAGACTCTGTATGACCATGAAGGGACTTCAGAAAAGATAAATGCCTACTACTAAGTTTGAAATTTATCTGCTATAGAGAGAGCTAAAAAAAAAAAAAAAAAAAAGAAGAAGAAGAAAAAAAAACTCCTTTGTGTTTGCTATGTAATCTTATGATAAAAAATCTAAATTTCTCAGTAAACATTTTATATGGTACTATTATATGGAAGACTCAAAAAAGTGCTGCTGTTCCTGCACCAAGGTTAGTATAGGTCATAAAGCCCAAGTACGGACTGGTATATGACTTGCTTTTGCCAATGGGGTAATAACAAAGAAAATATATGCTCTAACAAGCCTTGTCCTGTTTGCTAAAGCACAGACACTTGGTAAGTTCACAATATAAAGTGAGAGTCTCAAAGACACATTCCCCAACCTACATCAAATTGTTTAGTTTTATTTCATCCTCTTTTCTGAATACAGCTTTTTCTGAAGTTAATAAATTGGTATTACTTCATGAAAATATAAGTGTGAAACCAATGCCTTGATGGATATGTAAAAATCTACCAATCATCTACACACACATACAAAAACACACATTTTATGCTTAATTATTAAAATTCATTATTTATAAAAATGTTCAGTTTTTGTTACACTAAAGATCGACATGCCTCACTCACTGGTAACATTCAATCATTCATTCATTTAAAAATTATTGAGCATCAGCAGCCCAGTAAGCACTGAGTTGACTTTATTATACTGGATGAGTATTAATATAAACATAAGTTCTAAAATACATGCTGATAAATATAATTATAATTAATGGAGAAAGAAAAATAAAGGTTCTCTGAGAGTAGAAAGTTACTCAAAATTTACAGATGGGATGAGTAGGTTTAGGAGGAACTATATTAAAGAATAGAAACTTGAAGTGAGGCTAAAAGATTGATGTGGAAGATCATTTTCAAAAAGGCTGCAATGACTCCTCTAATCCCTTTGTGTGCAGCTTTTTGTGCTGTGACTTTGCCAGTACTTCCATTGATAAGTGGGATTGACTTCTCTGTCTTCCAAGTCTAGACTGGTATATGACTTGCTTTTGTCAATGGGGCAATAACATAAATGGTCACAAGCAGAGATTTGAAATGAGCTTACAGGAGAAATGCCAGATGCTTATAAAATCATCTCAAGAAAACTCACTCACTATCATGAGAGCAGCATGTGGGAAAACACCCCCAGGATCCAATCACCTCCCTCCCTTGACACTTAGGGATTACATTTCAAAATGAGATTTGGGTGAGGACACAGAGCCAAATCATATTACGCAGATATGTAAATGAGTTAATGGGAGATCATTCAGGCCCAGCTAAGACAATGCAAAAGAAAACAACCTCTCAGACCATTCACAGAATCACAGAAACGTGAGAAATAATAGTCTGTAGTTTTGTACTACTATGTTTTGGGCCATTTAATAGTAACAGCTAACTGAAAAATTTACGCAGAAGAGAGCAAAACAGTACTAAATGTTCTGGGCTGAAGGACTAGAGTGTGGCAACTCTGAAGTCTAGAACTGGGGATTTTCAACAATATAAAGAGTGCGGCATATAGCGATGGGGAAAGGATTCCATATATAACAAATGGCTCTGGGAGAACTGGCTAGCCATATGCAGAAAATTGAAACTGGATCCCTTCCTTCCCTTCCTTACACCTTATTAAAAATTAACTGAAGATTAATTAAAGAGGTAAATGTAAAAACCCAAACTATAAAAACCCTAGAAGAAAATCTAGGCAATATCATTCAGGACACAGGCACAGGCAAAGATGTCATGATGAAACAAGGACCAAATAAGTTTTCAGAGTTAAACATAATTCTAGGTAATATTACTCCCAACTAACCAATTATCAAAAATTTAAGCTTATAGAAACTGGAATGAGAAACTTTTGCAGGCTTAAATTGGGATGTGGTAAGATTTGTCAGCTTTGCAGAGTCAATTGACATGGAAAGGTCAAGATTAAAATGAAGGACCAAGGATGCTCTCATTTCAGTACAGATGAAGCATAATTGCAGCTTGAAGAAGGATGACAGCAGTGATGTGAGAGTATATACACTTTAAATCTCTTTCTTTCCCTTTGTTGAAGATATGAATATTTTATAATAATCTTCAAGGTTGAAGAATATAACTAATCTGTTATCATTGAAATACTATGGTATTTTCTATTAATTTAATAGTGTTAAATTTTATAATTATAGCATCCTGCTTTATTCTAGAGGTTATAGAGTTGTTTGCAAGTAACCTGGAAGTTTTGAATTATTTTATTTAATGTACCAATTTGTCAAAACTCTCCTCTATAATAGGTCTGCTTCCCTCTGCACAGGTGTGAACAATTTCTGTACATCAGTGTGTACAGAAAAATAACAAATGTAGGAAGCTAGATACTAAAGCAATATCTTCTTAAGCATAATATAGTAAGTTCTTTTAATAGCATGAAAAAGGTTAGATAATGTAAAAATACAGCCTTATCTTGATTTGGAGTGTACTTAAAATGAAAAATATTTTATTCTTCTTTATGGGTTGCAATACTTAAAGAAAACAAAGTAAAGCTAAAATCATCAAAATATTATTTTTGAAATAAATTTATATTGATGATATTCAGGTGCATAATATTATTTAATTAATGATTTGCCAAAGAAATAATACAAATTAAACATATATTAAAGTCTTCTTAAAATTTATTTCCACAGGAAACTAATACAAATCCTCTCAAATTAGTTTGACACAGTAGAACTGATATATAAATCAGTTTTCTCTTTCTATATATAGATCCATATATGTATCTATATCTCTGTATATATCTATAGAGATTTAAATATATATAATAATTTAATATATTTAAATATATATATAAACATACATATATTTAAATATATCTAATAGATATATATATATATAAATCTATTTTCTGAATGTCTGTTTGCTCACAAACAACATATTTAACATAAAATCAATTTTGAGTAACTTCATGTTCTAATCAGTAATAATAATAATAAAGAGAACATTGTAAAAAATAATAGCATAACATATTTAAAATGTAAATTAGTAAATATTACAAATATATGTAAATTTAATTTCATTCCAAATGCGTATGTTTAATATGTCATACAAATAAATGAGCAAGGGACTTTTCAGATAATTATTAGAATAAAGAAAGTGAAACTTGGAAAGTTAAGTGAGAAGCTGAAAGAATAGTTGTACAGGAAGACAGAAACAATCCTCACAGGAGAATAGAAGACAAGTAAAGAACTGAGTCAACTGCACAGCCCCTTCTGAACAAATACAACCTTTTGGCAGAAGGCCAGACTCACAGGCCAGATGACCGGCAATGCAGTCACTGATGGAGAGAACTGGAGAGCAAATCAAAGGCTCCATCATAAAATGGCTGACTAGAGGCGTTAGATGCCTGTTCTCAGAAAGAAAAAAAGAAGAAACAGGTGAATGATCATGGCCTAAGTGAAATACTTAAGGAAAGGTGTCAGAATTAATTGAAGAACTTACAGGAAGAAACTGAAACATAGAAAAAGAAAGCAGCAAGAAATTGACAGAGATTGACTCCTGAGGAACTTGGAGCCCCATGGAAAAGGTAGGTAGAGGTCTCTTTGCTCCCCTCACACCAGAGCAGACTGCTGATCGCCAAACTGTCGGAGAGCTTCTCTGTCCTTGTGGGTCCAGGCACCACTGTTGGCAGGTATTTGGAAACTTGAAGGCAGAGCATGGGATAGCCAGTTCCCACAGGTTCTCTTGATCTCTCCTCCAACCCAAACTGAGGCAGTGGGAGCCATACTGATCGTGCATCCATTGTGGGCCACTATCCTGCTCAGGGAATCTCAGCCTTTGTATCTGTGTATCACTAGTTCTTTTTCAAATATTCCCCGGAATCCACCTATACCATGGCAACCATAGGAGATCAGCTGCACCCCAGGGAGCTGTGGGATACCCAGAGGTCTAGCCCTCAGCATGGGGTGTACCCAGGGGAAAAAGTAGCACAGCACCCCATAGCACCACTTGGGCTCGTCTCTGCTCAAGAGCCCTCCACTTATGAGCAGGTGACTGTGGCGGCTCAGTCAAGATGCAGGCACAATGCTGGGCTCTGAAGAGGATGCATGAGGTTCTGCCCAAGCAGACAGGCTGCAGCAGTGGCGGGAAACAAATGTGGAGAGAGAGTCTTCTGCTGCCCCTGTGTCCATTGCTACAAATGCAACCATGCAAAACCAAGGAATCCAGTGCTGAAGTCCCAGCACTTTGGGAGGCACTTTTGTTTTGCAAAACAGAAGAATTTAAACGTATATCTTACATTTTTCACAAAAATATTTTTAAATATATCATCAACTTATATATAAAATATAAAAGTTCTAAAACATGTCACAGAAGAATATCTAAATAACCTGAGATTTGTTGAGAAGTTATTGGTTTTACTATCAAAAATGTGATCCATGAGAGAAACAATTGTTAGATTGAACTTCCTCAAGGTTAAAGACTTATGTACTGAGAAATACACTATTGAAAGAAGGAAAATAATACCCATAGTGTGGAAAAACATGTTTTCAATACATATATTTGATACAAGTGTGATGTCTAAAATATAAAAGTAAGTTATTAACCTCAATTTTCAATAAGAAAACAAACAATCCAACTAAAAAATGAGCAAAGGATCTGAACAGACACCTCACCAAAAAAGGTATACGGGTTATATGCATATGAAATGATGCTTAATATCATATGCTGTTAGGAAACTTCAAATTAAAACAATAATGTGATACCATTATACACACTCTAGAACTGGTAAAATCTAAATTCTGCTAATTCCAAATGCCAAGGAAGATGTAGAGCAACTGAAATGTTCGTTCATTTTTGGTAGTGATGCAAAATGTTGTAGCCACTTTGTAAGACAATTTGTCAGTTTTAACAAAGTTAAATATACATTTCTCACATTATCTAGCAATTACATTTGTAGACACTTATCCAATAAGTTAAAAACTTATTTTAGAAAAATGCCTGCACACAAATTTTTATAGCAGCTTTATTCATAAGTGCTCCAAACTTGAAGCAACCAAATGTCCAATAGGTTGTTTCAGAAGGGGAATGGCTAAACAAAGTGTTAGAGATTTTCGTTTGGATCTACAATCAAATATTATTCATTGATAAAAAGAAATGAGCTCTCAAACCATGAAATACACAATACAAAATGCATATTGCTAGGCAAAAGAAAATCATCTGAAGTGACTATATTCTGTGTGATTCCAACTATATGACATTCTGGATAAAGCAAAATTATGGAGACAATAAGCTGTGTAGACCTATAGTTTTCCAGGGCTTGGGACAGGGGAAAGGTAAATGTGTAAAGCACAGAGGATATTTAGAGTGGTGAAACTATTCTGTGTGATATCATAATGGTGTATACATGACACTGTGTATTTCTCAAAACACACAGAACAGCATAACATAGAGTTAACTTTATTATAAACAATGGGATTTCATTAATAATTTATCAATAGTGATTCATTAATAGTAACAGATGCAACATGCTAATATAATATATTAATAACAGAGAAAACTCTGTGTGGAATAGAGGACTATATGGGTAAACTCTACAGTACTTAATTTCTTTATAAATCTAAAATTTTTCTAGAAAACATTTTTAATTATAGAATAACATTAAGCATTAAGAAGCTTTTCATTTTTTCTCTATTTAGTTGATAATGTTTTCCTAGAAGCTAGAAATAATCTGGAAATTATACTCATTATAATTTAATTTAATATTTTACCATTCAGACTAAAACTGAGCAAAAGTTCGACAATTATGTCTACATATAGTTTGTCTTTCTCTCTTGTGCATGCATGTACACACACACACATGCATACCTTTGAGAATCTAAGGAGGTATAAGTATCTTTTGGAAGCATTTTTTATTTTTCAGCTCAGAACTCCTTTAAATGGTCAAATGGTCATGGAATTTATACTCTATCAGACCACTTAGTATTCATTTTTTTTTCTTTTTATTTTAAATTCATTAGAAAGTTCTTACTTTTTACACTGAAAAAAATATAAATAAATTGATTACTCTTGCCTGGGAATATGAGAAAAAAAAATACACAGCTGTAGAACTAGGATAGCAGTTCATTAATACAGGCCTATTAAATAGTAGTAATATTTACTGGTTGTATTCTAAAAACTTTTAACACATTTCATTTTCTAATAAAGGGGTAACATTAAAATATTCATAAAATATATTAATTTATTCTGTGATGTATGTATACACAGATCTCTAATAATATTTGTAATATTTTAGTAGTGATAACTACCTTTTATAAATTAATTTTTATTTCACTTATGGGATTTTTACTCAATACAATCAGATGCCTAACCCAGTGAGTTGTTTTCTTTATACTGCAGCGTTGATGGCCCTAAACTGTTATAAAACTCAGTCTAATGTACTGAGTTCCCCCTCACACACACTGATTTTAGAATTCCCACTGGGCTTTTCAAATTTAGGTTCCTGTAATCTCCAGATACATAGATTTAGTTGGATGCCACCTGTGAATGTTATCCATCTGTTTTTTCACGGTTCTAAGATATAATGCCGTCTGTGATAGAAAGATGATACTTGGTGGCTATATTACACTTTATACTAGCAAAAGTGACCCTAGGGTCATCTGATTGAATGCTCAGCTACAAAATAGAAGACTTTAGGCTTAAGTGGTTTGGTGAGTATGTATTTCAAAAGCAATAGTAGTTTCTTTGTGACATGCAAAAATCTCTGTAGGAGAGGCAGAACTGTACAATAGGATAGGGAAGTCTTATATATCACCACACTTGTAAAAAATTATATAAGTGTCAATCTCTGTATGCACTTGAACAAATCTGTCTAAACTCTAGGAAGAGTAACAACTGTCAGGACTCCACAGGTAACTCAGTAAAGGAACAATGTTGTAAGACAACCATGCAACATTTCTGATACTCTGAAACAAACATAAAAGAGAAGCTCCAAAAAGATTATATTTAATTTTTTTATCATGCAAACAAGAAAAGCCAATGTGACTGAAACATTTGAAAAAAATTATCATCTCAACTTAGTAAATCTGATTGCATGTAAGTAAATAAATATTCAAGAAAAATTGAGTTATTAATTTTATTATTAAAATAATATTATTAAAAATGCTCTATGCTCTAGTGCATGAACTCCAATCATTATTTGGGCTTACTATTCTGAATTTTCTCTCAGCATATTAATACAAAGTCATTTTTGTTCAGTGTTCAGGGAATTTACAGTCTACTGTTTTCTCCTGGTATAAAATATAGTTTTTTTGCATATTGAAAATAAATCTGAATATATCTGCTTCTTTAGAGGCTATGATAAAGTCATATGCATGTAAGACGGTAAGAGGATATGTGGCAGAAATGCACCGCGTGGATCTCCTTTCAAGTAATAACGTCTCTTTCAACTTTAAGAGGTGTGTATTTCACAGACAGCTTTCAACTATGGTGCCCTTTGGCTCTGCTTCTGATTTTAAGTTGAGGTCATGCACTTCCCAGTCATTTGCTCCTAGCAAATTACTGTGCACAGTGGGACAAATAGGGTCTGGCTATTGTTTTTACTCCAGAACTCCCTGTTGAGTTGGTTAGAACCTTGTCAGAGTACATTGCAGGCGGAGGCTCCTCTTGGCTGAGGGCTGCTTCCTCTTCCATTTTCTTTCGAGACGGAGTAAGACTGTCGCCCAGGATGCAGTGCAGTGACTCAATCTTGGCTCCCTGCAACCACTGCCTCCCAAGTTCAAGGGATTCTCCCACCTCCAGCTTCCTGAGTAGCTGGGATTACAGGCACCTGCCACCATGCCCTCCTAACTTTTTATTGTATATTTTAGCAGAGATGGTGTTTCGCCACATTGCCTAGGCTGGTCTCGAGCTCCTGACCTCAAGTTATCTGCCCACCTTGGCCTCCCAAAGGGCTGGGATTGCAGGGTGAGCCACCATGTCCATTCCTTCTATTTTTTTTCACTTATGTCACACTTACGTCACAATGAGAATTTTTTTTCCCACCTTGGCTGCTTCATCTGCCCTTGTCATTTCACATTCTTCTCCCCTCAATAAAATTCTTACACTCAAACTCCATATCAGCATCTATCTCCAAAAAGTCCTGAGTTGGCATAGTTGGGGAACTTGTAAAAACAAGTGGTGGGTGGGGATTTGGGGACTAAATCATCCCTGTCTCATTGGCAATAGGAGTCCATCCCAGGTACTAGATGGGCATTTATCTCTGCACAATGTGAAAGCCCTATTGTTATAATATTCACTGGGCAATGTGGAATATTTTTCCAGGGGAAGGAATGTTCTGCATTTTGCAATAAATAAGTCTTTGAAAACTGGGACAGTGCATTAAAGGGCAACAGAACTGACTGGTTGTTATTATGTTGCATTGATGTCCTCAGAGGTATAATAAAAAACTGAAAACAGTTAATCAACAATGAAAATTAAGTGTGAAGGGCAAAGGAACATTGTGATTGATAACAAGAGGTGGGAGAACACAAAAATTGAAGGCAAAACTCAGGCTTTAATAGATTTATCAAGCTTCAAAAAGAATATCTGCTTAGATTTGTCATGCCACTGGGATGAAAATATCTGGGTAAATAACTCCCAAAACTGACTCTCCAAGACTCCCCTCTATGCTTAGAACTTGCAGAAGTGGCCAATGCCTCCCTATTAAGAGTAAAAAATCTCCAGTGTGAGAAAATAGTAAGGAAGTCTCACTCCTATAAGGCAAGGAGACTCTTCCTCAGGATTTCTGTCCTCTTTTTCTTTCCTGGATTTATGGGTCATAACTTTGGTTAAATGACAAATATCATAGATGAATATAATGAAAGAAGGGGACTATACCCCAAAGAAGCTCCAGGAATTTAGTCATGGTATGTTGGCAGTAGCCAGGGGAGTACTCATGGGACCAAATTTTGAGGTTGCTTGGTTAAGGAAAATAGAACATAATACTTAATACTGAAAAGATTTTGAATTGGGAGTAATTCTTTCAGGTTATGATTTAATACACTAACAAAATGCCCAGTTTTTAAGGGTAGATTAATAGAGTCTTAAGTACATGATAACGTGACCATTGATTTGTAAGGACCAAAGACAGTAAACTCACTGGGATAGTAGTTTTTATTGGCGATGGCTCATACTGTGTGAAATGGAAATGCCTGAACCATTGTGGCAGATGTACAAAAAGATAACAATATAAAATGGTATATAAAAATGTAGAGTTGGTATAATAGAATGGATATATAGTACAAAAATTGAAAATACTCTAGAGTACTGTGTTTTCAGGGGAGTACCAAAAGACACACCCTTCATTAAGCACACCAGAAATGCACTGGTGGGGGTGATACTAGAATTGCAAAGTTCTGTGGTAACTTTCCTCTGCAGGTCAGGAGTGCTAGTAGAAGAAGGGGCCACAAAGCTGGGCTTGCTAATATTTTTAGTAACGATAGAACCTAGAATGGTAGAGGCCACCTGTTAATACTGTCAGAGGTGTTGGAAACAGAACAACTCTATTTTGAATAGGAGCTGGGTAAAATAAGCCTGAGACCTACTGGGCTGCATTCCCAGGAAGTCAGGCATTCTAAGTCACAAAATGATACAGCAGGTGGACAACATAAGGTACAGGTCACAAAGACCTTGCTGATAACACAGAATGTGATAAACCAGCCAAAAACCACCAAAACCAAGACGGCCACAAAACTGATGTCTGGTTGTCCTCACTGCTCATTATATGCTAATTTTAATGCATTAACATACTACAAGACCTTCCCACAGCCCATGACAGTCTACAGAGCCCTGGCAATTTCCAGAAGGTTACCCTATATGGTCTAAAAACGGGGAGAATTCCCCAGTTTCAGGAATTGCCCACCCCTTTCCTGGAAAACTCATAAATAATCCACCACTTGTTTAGCATATAATCAAGAAATAAACATAAAACTAGCCAACCGTAGGGCTGCTCTACCTATGGAGTAGCCATTCTTTGTTTCTTTACTTTCTTAATAAACTTGCTTTCACTTTACTCTATGGATCATCTCAAATTATTGCTTGAGCTCCAAAATCCCACAAGTCCGGTCTGCATCAGGATGGCTTTCCAATAACAGTACCTAACCACCACCAACAGCTTGCCAGGGGGATGCAACTATGACACACAATTTGGCTTGACCCACACAAATTTTTACAGAATGCATCTACTGAAGCAAAATAAACAGGTAATGATGATGACAATGGTGTATATGTATGTATGTGTGTGTGTGTGTGTGTGTGTGTGTAATCTTAGGACATATAGAATCACTTGGACATTTCGTTAAAGAAATAGAAACTGCTAGGCTCCACCCTAGAATTTCTAATGTAGTAGGTCTTGAGTGGAGGCATATACATATAGACATAACACATAGACAATGACAGGTCTACTTGGCATGTTTTCAATATGCTGAAATCCTAGTTAGGAGAGTTGAGTTTAAAAATCCTGTTCTCTCTACATCATTATTTAAAACATAGAGTAGCAAGAATCTAAATTATCAGATAAACAGGAGAGCAAAGTTGCGGCACTAAACTGAACATATCAGGGTCAAGCAAAATTTACGTAAGGGTAGGTACGTTTTTTGAATAAATATATTTAATAATACAATAAGATATAGTGTAATACATTTCCACAAATTATAATGGATTACAATCAAAATAAAAATACATAATATTTTGTAATGCAGTTCCACTAATAAGATGAATAACATTATTCTGGCTGGAGGGAGTTATGCATTCAATTGCATTCCTCCAAAATTCATGTGTACTAATTCTCAATACCTCCCAATGTAACCTTATTTGAAAATAGGGTATTTACAGAAGAAACTAAGTTAAAATGAGGTCATTAGAAATCCAGTATTGTTGGTGAGTTTATGAAAAGGGAAAACTGAAAACAAACATGCATCAGGGAGAAAAATTTTTGGTCATAACTCATGAATGGAGGGTCCTCATGCACAAGTGCATGATAAAGAGAATTTCACAAAAGCCTCTACAAACATCACAACCTTGCACAAAGATCATCACAACTTCATACAAAAAAAAAAAAAAATACTTCTGAGAAGATATTTGCCCAGCAGTTGCCTATCCAGCCTCAGACTGGTGCCTCTCTTATTATTGGTCCTCATAGCCAAGAATAATTATCTCAAAACCTGTATGTAATTCTCCTCATTTTTCCTTTCAAAACCTTTCATTTACCTCCCTAAATACGCATATAGTTTACTATGGCACGTGTATTTGCATTACAATGCCTATTCCTGAAGAAACATCCTTTTTTTAAGAGAGTCTTTCTCTCTGTTATTTAGGTTGACACATAAAGCAGATTCTTTCTCACAGTCCACAGAAGGAACTAATTCTACCATCCCTTGTTCTCTAACTTCTATCCTTCAGATCAATGAGATGATAAGTCTCTGTTTAAGCCACCAAATTAGAGGTACTTTGTCACAGCAGTTCTGGCAGACTAATACAGGATGAAACATTTCAGTTAATGAAAATTCAAAGTTATTGTACCTTCTTATCGGAGTAGATTGCAAATATTCATCTGTTGATCTGTGATGAGGTTTTTCTAAATTTCATCTTTGAAAAGGTCTTTTCACAAAGATAGATAATGACAAATACTGACATAAATCAATGAGCATATGATTTTAATTCAGCTTATTTAAATGGTGGAAGGAACTTGTCAAATTCAGATTCTCCTATTGATATTTGCCTTTTAGTGAGTTATTATGTTGCAGATTAATCACTTCCAATTGCCGGAAAGGAGGATGTTCTTCAATTGAATAGTTAGATGTATTTTGAAATGTGGAAATTTCCTTTGTACTTGCATCAGGGTCTGAAAAGAGCTGTTGGAACTGTAGATTAACCTCAGAAAATTGTATCTTCTGCAAATTTTTGAGGGAATGATGATCTTACCTTTTGTTTTAACTTTTGACAGCATGGCAATTTGACATTACTGGTGATTTAAACATTTGTTTTCATTTAAATGACATTGTTGTCCTATACATTTTGCATGCCAGAGCTTTTTTTTTGGCTTTATAATGTTAGGTTGAATTCATTTATAGAACATTATCAAAATCTGCAGCAAAAGCTAATTTCCAAAGCCATTCCGTGTTGATAATAGTGGATGAGAGCTGTTTTTCTCTCTGTAAAGATTTCAGTTTCATTCCTGAGCCCAGAAGGCTGCAAAAAATTTACCACTTCTACTCCATCAAACTGCTGTGCAGTAGGGAAAGTCCAGATACTCAGCTTCAATTTCTGACCAAAAGAAAGTAAGCAACTGATGTTGCTTTGAGTCCACAAGATCAAATGAAGTTCTCCCACTGATCCAGCTGGTTCAATTACACATTTTAGATTCAAATAATTTCTGCAGTAACTTGCTGGCAAATAACACAATGAACACCATAGGTGTTAAACTTTCTAAATTCTCACAAGCTTTTAAAATTTGACCAATTAAGTGTTTATATTATTTTGTCCCCATCAGTTATAATTCATCCCAGAAAATTCCATTTGTTTGTATTAAATTGTACTCGACTTCTATGAAAATATTTTCCCCAGTAGTTGTTCCACACAGGCTATTCATAGAAGTTAACTCTTCAATCACTTAAAACTCAGAACTTCAAAAGCAAAAACACTGAGTAATAAAATCTTCTTTCTTAATTGACTAATGATGTTGTTCCTAATATACATAACTGAAAAAGCCACTGTTATAACTGAAGGTTAATAGTCTTAAACAGGCTGATTTTCTGTGAATACATTTCTTTAGCTTCTTTAATCAAATGTTATGTAAATCACCCTAGGTAAATAGCTTTCATGGCTTAGCTAACAAGGGAGCCACTTGGGAACATACTGTGGTTGCAGCCTCATTCTGACTTTTAAAAAATTGTAAAGAAAATTTGCTGTGATGAAATATTGTCTTAAATTTTCTTATATTTGTGATAATTTTTTGAGAATGGGAAATACTGTGATTAAATTCTTAGTCTTCTTTGTATCATTGCATAACTGAAATGCTTTGCTATATAATTGGCTGACAAAATAATCCATACTCCACTGTGCCTAAAATCATGTCATTTGAAGTCCATTTTTCCTTATGCTAGCATGAGAAATATGCATTGATAATAAGCATGTGAAGAAATAGTGTCTTACAATAATATGTAACACACTGGAAATGCTTTCCAGTTGTAACTGCATCACTGTAACTTGTAGGAAGCCCAGCAGCAATGTGAAGCAATAAGAACGACAAATGTGATCTCAGACATCGCTACTCAACTAGTAGAACACATCGTAAAGCAAAAACAGGCATAGACAATATGTAAACGAATAAGCTTGGCTGCTTTCTAATACATTTTTCTTTAGATATTAAGCTTTGAATTATATATAAATTGTATGTGTCACAAAACACCTTATTTTGAATTTTTTCAACATTGAAAATCTTTCTTAGCTTGTGGGCAGTACAAAAATATATGATGGGCAGAATGTGTTCCACAGGCCTTGGTTTGCTGACCTCTGCACAGTTAAAAAACAAACAAAAAAACTTCGAGTTTTCTTCAGACACCGAGCAAAACAGCTAAGGTGTACCTTATGTATAGAATTTTAAATTTTTTAAACATTTTTCTCTGGAACAGTTCTTTTCCTATCTATCAATGCCTTTGGAGGACTGTTCTGTAATTAAATGTTCCCTTCTAGCTCTCTTTGTACACACATAGTACATATACATAAACACAGTGTGTCCAGTTACCATTTTATAAAAGAAAACAAAAGACATCAAATATGCAACTCTCTATCATAGAAAACCCAAGTAATTAAAAGATCATAAAAATCAAATAACAAGTATTTAGCAAAAGAAAAAGTAAGAAAATCTTGACAAAAGTAGAATAAAATAGTAGAAGAAAGGTATGTAAAGAAGCAAATCATTTCAGGAGACACTATATTCAACCAAAAAAGAGTCTGGGAAGTAAAGAAGATAAAATGGAGCAAAATGTATCAAAGAAATTGTAGTTAAAACTTATTAGAGCAGAAGTTCTAAGGTTTACAATTTGAGTAGACTAACTGTATGTCTAATATGATAATAAGAAATATGCCATCATCCTTAGTAAATGAATACAGGAATAGAAAGCTAAATAATACATGTTCTCACTTATACTGGGAAGTAAATGATGAGAACACGTGGACACATAGAGGGGAACAACACACACTGGGCCTATAGGAGAGTGGAAGGTGGAAGGAGGGAGAGGATTCTTTATTTAACTAACGGGTGCTAGGCCTAATACCTGGGGGATGAAATAAACTGTAAAACAAATCCCCATGACACAAGTTTTCTTATGTAACAGACTTGTACATGTACCCTAAACTTAAAAGTTACAAAAAGAGAAAAAAAAAGAGAGGAGAAAAAGAGGAAAATGTGGTATGTACACCATGATACTTATAAACACTAAATACAGAGAGGAGATTTAAGGCTTGAAAGGAGAAAAACAGAAAAATTATAACAAAAACAAGAATAGAAACAAACAATATATCTACACACAAATAATTGTGATTTATAATGGCAGGCACATTGGCAAGAGCAGAATTGAAAACAATAACAGTTAAATATTATATATTTCTGAGAAAAACTATTTTCAATGAGGAAACCTGTAATAAAATAACTTTACAATATGCAAAGATCTATATTCTATGATTACTTTAACAGGAAACCATGGGATGGAAAATTTACTCATGTTTTACCTTAATTAATCCAAAATATAAATGTTCAAAATTTGAGCTAGTTATTTAAACTGGTACTGAAAATGAGTAAATAAGCCAACATATATGAGATTCAGTAAATGAAGGATTCAATATAGGGAAAAGGTGAAGAGAATTTTTCTGAAGATGAATGGAAATGTCCAAATGATGACAGTGCATTAGTGAGTAAATGTGAGTAAAGATTCAGTTAGAAGAATGACAGAAATATTTGTATCATGACCACAATAAGTCAGGCATTTAAAGACAAATTTCACATGTTTTCATTTACAGTGGGAGCCAAAAATTTAAACAATTGAACTCTTGAAGATAGAGAGTAGAATTATGGTTACTAAAGGCTGGGAAGGGTGTTGAGGTGGAGGAATTGGGGATGGTTGATACTTAACAATAATATAGTTAGTTACGTAAGTCAGTTGTATTTGATAGCACAACAGGCTGACTACATTCAACAATAATTTGTTTTACCTTTTAGAATAAATGAAGGTGTACAATAAGAACATTTGTAACACAAAGAAATGATGAATGCTTGATGTGACAACTACTCCCATTTACACTGATGTGATTATTACATACTGTATGCTGGTGTCAAAATATCTCATGTACACCACAAATATATACACTTATTGTGTATGCATGAAAATTTAAAATAAAAAAATCAATCAATAACAAAATAATTTAAAGATAGGCAGGTGGCACTCTAAGTGATATTTCATTTTAAATGTGGAGAGTCACCTTTTCCCTTTATTTTTAAATGCTATAAAAGATTGCATTAAAGATATTTTCTTACCTCAGTATCCTGATAGAAGTCATTCTAGTCCATTTACCCTTGAAAAGGACAGATAAAATCAGTCTTAATTTAAGTTACCATTATACATCTGAAATCAATGTTACAAGAAGAAAAATAAGCAAAGTTATTGAATCGCATGTTCAGGAAAATTACTCACGTTTTACCTAAGTTAATTCGAAATATAAACATTCAAAATTTGAGCTAGTTATTTAAACTGTTTACCCTTTGCAACATGATGATTAAAATAAAAATACATAACAATAACTCCTGTTTTGAAAATTACATGCTACTTTGAGAGGGGGAATTATAATGTAGATTCCTTGGTTCTACCTATAGAATTCATGTTTTACTACGGGACATTGGTGCTGACTTTTAGCACTCCAACAAATCTTGAGTGATTCTGACATAGATGGTTCTTACAGCAAAATAGAAAACACCTGTAGAATATATTCCATAATTCATGTGTTTCTAAAATATCCACTCATCCTTAAAATTGATCAACAATTCAACAAATATAACAGACACAAACTTGTTGGGAATAGCTTTTCATCTAATAGAAAGAATATTTTCCCTTTGTGCATACTTGATAAGGATAAATCAAATGCAAGTATATATAAATCCAAGAGTGCCATACTACTGAGCAATCAGAAATTATTAAACATAATATAACTGCTATAACTCGAATGCACTGTATTATTTATTACTATGTAATAAATTATCCCAAAATGTATGGATCAAAACAACATAATTTGCTATCTCACAGATTTTTGTGCTTCAGATATTCAGATATGGGTCAGCTGATTATTAGAGGAATTTAGTTTCTCATCAATCTATTTAGACAGTGACCTCCCTCAGTGCCTTGACAGTATGGATCTTTTTGACGAGCATCACTCAACAAAGCAGGTTGCTTCACCAGAATTCTGGCAGAAAAGAGTGAGCTAGGAGGTCAGTGAGTCACGATTTTTATAACCCAACATGGAAATGGCATTGTCTCACTTTTGTTAAATTTTGTCAGAAGCAAGTCACTAAATTGAGCCTATACTTAAGGGTTGGTGATTGCACGAGGATACACATAACAGGAGGGAGGCACTGTCATTGAGAAAAATGTTTAAAAGCTGCCTACACTCTAGATGTCACCATAGCAGAGCAAACCTTTGCTGACAGCTAGCAAAAAAGGGGTTCTCAGCTCTACAACCAAAAGAAAGTAAACACTTTCATTTTGAATATGTTTGGAAGCAAATCCTGAGTTTCACATAAGAATGCAGGCCAATGATTCCTTATAGCATTCTGAGACCTTGAACAGAGACTCTAAATATGCCAGACCTGGAATTCTAACAGATAGAAATTGATAGATACTCAAAGGATGAGGTTTTTTATATGTTTTTAAGGGATGGGGGTCTCTGTCACCCAGGCAGTAGGGCAGTGATGTCATCATGATTTACAGCAGCCTCAACTCCTGGGCTAAAGCAATCCTCGTGCCTCAGCCTCCCAAATAGCTGGGACCACAATCATGTATCACTATGACTTGCTATTTTTTATTTTTCTGTAGAGTCAGGGGTGGTCTTGCTATTGCCTAAAGTAATTCTCCTACCTTGGCCTCCCGAAATCCTAGGATTACAGGTGTGAGCCACCACACCTAGCCCAAAGGATGGTCTTTTAAGGCTTTTAGTTTGTGGTAATGTGTTACATGGCAGTAGGAGAAATACACATTCTGCTTCCAAAACAATTTCTGTAGCCCAGTAGCAACTACTTTCATAATATTTCAGCTGATTCTTCTTGCACCTTCCTCTGCAGCTGTGAATAGAATAATTTGTAAGTTTTAGGCATTTGATATTAGTTTCCTAAAATATTTTCTACCTCTATGCATCAAGGTATCTTATTTCTAAAAATTATTATCATGACTTTTAGAGTTAAAAAATATATCATATAATCTTATGTTTTGAGTAGTAAGACTTTGAAATATTAGTTGACTGTATTTATCAGGATAACTATTTAATATAATATTTTTCATCACACTAAAATTAGTGTAATTTATTACATAATTTTTATATAAATCTGTAAATTGTTAAAAATGACTGAAAGAGGCCAGGTGTAGTGGCTAATTCCTGTATCCCTGTTTTGGAAAGCCAAAGTGGGAGAATTGCTTGAGGACAAGATTTGAAGAGCAGCCTGGGCAATATAGCAAAACAAGTCTCTACAAAAATTTTTAAAATTGCCAGGCATGGGGGTGCATGCCTGTAGTCCCTCATCAGGAGCCCGAGGTGGGAGAATTGTTTAAGCCCAGGACACTGATGCTTCAGTGAGCTATGGCAGTGAGGGACTATGTTAAAGAAAAACTTCTCTTCCTGGGTCCACAAGGGGTGTGGTTTCAAAGGCAGGAGTTTCCCAGCTCCGCACCTCCATTTGGAAACTAAAGTTCCATGTCTGGGTTTCCCACGCATGGGCTAGGTAGAGAAAACCAGGTGGGCTCCTTTGTCCAAAAAGCCCCCCAAAAGCTCTGGGAGGAGGGGACTCTGCAACTCAGAGTTATGGACCAAGTAGCCAATCCAATTTCAGAGCCAAAGATCAATCACTCCAGAGGAAGTTTGAAAGAACTCCTCTCATTGGGCAAGAATATTAACAGGGAGGGAATAACTCAAGGATTAAAATTCCACTGCTCTGTCCCTATACGGATTTCTTCTCTGGATCCCTTCCCATGGCAGCATGGGAGCTGTCTCTCTTTCTCGTCTCTCTTTCTCTTTCTCTTTCTCTTTCTCTTTCTCCTTCTCCTTCTCTTTCCCTTTCCCTTTCTCTCTCTCTCTCTCTCTCTCTCTCTCTCTCTCTCTCTCTCTCTCTTTCTCTCCCCTTAATAAATTGCTTCTCTGCAAAACTGGGTCCATGATATTTTTTCAAATGACAAACTCACCACACCTCTGGAGCCCCTTTTCCCATTCTCGGGGTTAACAAGGCTAACCAGAACTGTTTGGGTCCGTGATATTTATTTGAATGCCAAATTCACAGTGCCTCTGGTGCCCCTTTCCCCATTATTTGGGATTAGTGAGGCTAAGAACTTCTTCTAACCAGGAGGGAACTGAGAGTGTCTTTGGGATCCCACCCCCTTACATCTTTTGGCGAGCCATCCAGGTGTACATCAAACTTCAGAGTGGAGAGTGATATCGAACCCCTTTTGCTTGCTAGTCTGTCCTTTTGCTTCTTTTAAATTTGTTAAGGAGGTAAAGACCAGGCAGAGGGCAGCCTGTGAAGAGGGGCAGTGAACACAAGGCTGGGTGGGCACCACCTGTGGAGAGTACCAGGAGGCCGGGCCTGTGTGGGGTTGGATGCAGCCAGCAGCTGTGCCCAACCAACTGGAGTGGCAGCCGCCTACGTGAGCTGTGCCCAGCCTTTCAGTCCCCAACTTCCTGGGTCCAGATTTCCATGTGGCAAACTTCTTCCTGGCTCTTTCCTCTAAGGTATTTCCTACACATGAGGCTCTTGCTCCTTTCGTTAGGCTATTGCCCATTTTGAGGCTCTGGGGATGGCAGTCCAGGGACCCTTGCCCACAATACCCTCAGGCTTATGCCTATGAGGACCTCCTACAATGCTTAGGGCCAGTTCCCCTAGTCTGTAATGCTAGGTTATGTCCTAACAGAGCCAGAGTCTATCAGTGGGTATTAGAGGCTATAAGACATTTTTTTTTGTCACCTGCAATTTCCCAATCCAATTGAGTGGTGTCAGAATACAATGACATACAATTTGTCTTGCCTAGGATTGGCTCTCCATATAGCAGAACTTCTCCATCTAGAATACCATAATCAGACCTGGTCCAAGGCTCAAATAGCTAATTACAGGCCCCACAAACCTAGGGCATATTCCAGTGATGAAGAATGGGGTGGGGGAGCAGGCCTGGGGCCCAAGGGCATTGTTCCAGACTTGATATGTATTCTCTATTCCCATATGGAAGGTCTGCCGTTTGTGGATTCCCAGATATGGTAAAATAGTCAAACCCCTATACACTCTGATTAAGGAAACCCAACAAGCTAACACCCATCTAATACAATGAGACCCTATAGCTGAGGCAGCCTTTCGGACCTAAAGCAGTCACTACTGTAGGCTCCAGATCTAAGCCTTCCTACAGGAATGACTTCTCCCCATATGTTACAGAAAAGTCAGGAGTGGTACTGGAGTTCTCACACAGATTCGAGGGACCACGCCACAACCGGTGGCATACCTAAGTAAGGAAATGGATATGGTAGCAAAAGACTGGCAACACTGCTTGCCTGTCATAGCTGTGATGGCTACACTGGTCTCAGAAGGTGTTAAAATAGTGCAAGGGAAAGATTTAACTGTATGGACTTCACATGATGTAGCTGGAATTCTGGGCTCTAAAAGAGGCTTATGACTGTCCGACAACCAGTTACTCAAATACCAGGCCTTAATGCTCAAAGGGCCTGTACCCAGCTGCACACATGTGCAGCCTTCAATTCAGTTACCTTTCTTCCTGAGGAAGGGGCAGACAAAGAACATAACTGTCAGCAGGTTATAGCCCAGGACTATGTGGCTCAAGAGGATCTCTTAGAAATTTCTCTAGCCAATCCTGACCTTAACCTAAACACTGACAAAAGTTCATTTATGGAAAATGGAGTTCAAAAGGCAGGCTATGCAGTAGTCAGTGATCAAAGAGTGCTTGAAAGTACTTCCCTTCCTCCTGGAATTAGTGCCCAGCTGGCAGAACCAGTAGCCCTCACTCGAGCTCTAAAATTAGGAAAAGGAAAGAGAATGAACATACACAGATTCCAAATATGCACACTAGATTTCCATGCTCATGCTGCCATATGGAAGGAAAGAGAGTTTGTGGTGTGGCCTCAGCACGAACTCCCATTAAATATCATCAGGAAATTTTAGACTTATTACAAGATGTCCAAGAACCCAAAGAGGTAGCAGTCTTACACTGCTGAGGTCACCAGAAAGGAGATGAGAAGGAAGCGAAAGGCAATCACCGAGCTTACTTAGAGACAAAAAGGGCAGCTGACAAGAAATTATAGAAGGACTTTTAGTATGGGAAAACCCTCTCCAGGGAACTAGAACTCAAAACTCACCAGAAGAGGTAGAGTGGGCAGTCTCCCAGGGACGTAATTTTTTCCTTCAGAATGATTAGCTACTGACAAAAGTACTCCTACCTGCTGCCAGCCAGTGGAAAGTACTTAAAACCCTACATCAAACCTTCCACATGGGAATAGAGAATTCATATCAAATGGTCAAATCTATATTTACAGAAAAAGGTCTCTTCAAGGCTGTCCAACAAATAGTCAAAAGAGGTGGAATATGCCAGAAAAATAATCCTTTGGCACATCTCAAAGTTCCTCCTTGGGAAGAGCAAACCGATCATTATCCAGGTGAGGACTTGCAAATGGACTTTACCCATATGCCAAAGTCTCAGGGATATCAATATCTGATAGTATGTGTAGACACCTACACAAACTGTGTTGAGACTTTCCCAGTCATTTTTGTAGAACAGAAAAAGCCTAAGAGGTAATAAAAGTCCTGATCAATGAAATAATCCCTATTCTGGGACTCCCTCGCTGTCTTCAAAGTGATAGCAGCCCTGCCTTCAAAGCTACAGTGACCCGAGGAATTTCCAAAGTGTTAGGAATACAATATCATCTCCACTGTGCTTGGAGGCCTCAGTCCTCAGGGAAAGTGGAGAGGATGAAGGAAATTCTTAAGAGACACTTAAAGAAACTGGCACAGGAAGCCCACCTCCCATGGCCTTCTTTATTACCAATAGCACTCTTAAGGGCTCAAAACTCTCCTCAGAAAATAGGACTCAGCCCCTTTCAGTGCTTTATAGATGGCCCCTTCTTATTAATGAACTTGTATTAGACAAGGAAACATTAGATCTAATAAAGGATGTAACCTACTTGGCTAAGTACCCATAGGCTCTTAGGACCTTACCTGAAGGACACCCTAGGGAAAAGAGGAAAGAATTAAGTCCTGGAGACCTAGTGCTTGTTAAGTCTCTCCCCTCAGACTCCGCCTCTCTGGGCCAATCTTGGGAAGGACCATTTTTTGGTTATTCTGTCTACCCCAATGGCATTTAAGGTGGTGGGAATTGACTCATGGATTCATCACACTCAGCTGAAGCCTTGGACACCTCCTGAAGAATATTATCAGCCCTCCACTCCACAGCCTGAAGTTCCAGGAGATGAGTCTTGGTACACCTATCAGCCTTTAAAGGATCTGTTTGCTCTTCCGATGAGATCCTCAGAAAAGCAAGTGCTCATGGGTCTAAGTTACATCCTGGGATTAACAGGACTATCACTCTTAACTTTATTGTTTGCAACCAGACTCTATGCAGTTGCCCCTACAGATTGGCCTAATAGTTCTCCTCCTCTCCTTCCTAGTGCCCACCCTCAACCCAGGACAATTTACACTGACTCTCAGGTGCAGAGTCTTCTTTTACCAAGACTACACCATACTTGGACCCCAATTATTCCTTTTATAGTGGGCGAGGAGAGGCCAAAATAATAGGTGGACTTGGTACTGATATTAGAGGAATTATTACCTCTACTCAGTTTTACTGTAAGCTAACCCAGGAGTTAAATGATAACATGGAAAAAGTTGCTAATCCTCTCCACAGAATCAGCTTAACTCTTTAGCTACCATGGCTCTTGAAAATAGAAGGACCTTGGATTTGTTAACAGCTGAGAAAGTATGAACCTGTCTCTTTTTAGGAAAAGCATGCTGCTACTTTGTAAACCAATCGGATATTGTCTTAAAGTTAAAGAACTCAGGGATCAATCAAACACAGGGCTAAAGACCTTCAAAGAAACAGGATCATGGAGCTTGTTTAACAACTGGCTCTCCTGACTCCACCCTCTTCTAGACTGTTTATAACCATTCTATCATTTCTGGTGTTTGGGTCTCTCATCTTTAACCTTCTTGTCAAATTCATTTCTCTAGAATTGAGGTCGTGAAGCTACAAATGGTCCTGCAAATGAAACCTCTAATGTCCTTGGCTCATGAACTCTATCATGAACCTCTGGATCAACCTGCACCCCTGGAAGACTCCCCTCTGGAGAAAATCTCAACTGTAGGGCCCCTTTTACACACCAATTCAGCAAGAAGTAGTTAAAGAGCAATTGATGTTCTTATCCCAACAGCAATTGGACTTTCCTGTTCAGAGTGGGGAATGAAGGACTGTGTTAAAGAAAAACTTCTCTTCCTGGGACCACAAGGGGTGTGGTTTCAAAGGCTGGAGTTTCCCAGCACCACACCTCCATCTGGAAACTTGAAGTACTTTGTCTGGGTTTCCCACGCATGGGCTAGGTAGAGAAATCCACCTGGGCTCCTTTGTCCAAAAAGCCCACCAAAAACTCTGGGAGGAGGGGGCTCTGCAACTCAGAATTGTGGACCAAGTAGTCAATGCAGTATCAGAGTCAAAGATCAATCACTACAGAGGAAGTTTGAAAGAACTCCTCTCATTTGAACAAGAACATTAATGGGGAGGGAATAACTCAAGGTTTAAAATTTGGCTGCTCCTTCTCTATATGGAGTCCTTCTCTGGATCCCTTCCCACAGTAGCATGGGAGCTGTCTCTCTTTCTCTTTCTCTCTCTCTCTCTCTCTTTCTACCTAATAAATTGCTTCTCTGCAAAACTGTTTTGGTCCATGATATTTATTCAAATGACAAACTCACTGCACCTCCAGAACCCCTTTCCCCATTCTTTGGGGTTAGCAAGGAGGCTAAGAACCTTTTCAAACCAGGAGGGCGCTGAGAGCATCTTTGAGTTGTCCCCTACCCTGTTCCAAC
The DNA here is from genome assembly GCA_004027715.1 of Plecturocebus donacophilus. Taxonomy (NCBI): domain Eukaryota; kingdom Metazoa; phylum Chordata; class Mammalia; order Primates; family Pitheciidae; genus Plecturocebus; species Plecturocebus donacophilus. The sequence continues at coordinate 64,345 of PVKP010001543.1, read as the reverse complement.
AGCACTACTAAACTGCAGCTTCTGTGACAGAGTGAGACCTTGTCTCAGAAACAGCTAACAAAAAAAAAGAGAGAATGATTGGAAGATTGAACGTCTGTAAGTGAGACAGGGTTCTGGGACATGGGGGAGGCTCAGCTCCCCAGTAGGATGTGTTCTTCCAGGCTCTTGGTCCCTCACTTGCCCAAGAATGGGAGAGATGATCCCACAGGGTGCAGTGGGCTCATAAGGAAATATCAGACCCCAAAGAGTTTTTGCAGAAAGTGATTTATTTAAGCAGCGAGAGAGAAAAAGGAAAAAGAAATAGAGAGAGAGCAGCTCTCACAAGGTCGTGGAAGGGGATCCAGAAATGGAGTGTACACCCAGATGTGGGAGAAGGGCACTTTTAACCTGGGAGTAATTCCCACCCTATTCAAATTTTCTGTTTTATTAAAGGAGTTCCTTTAAACTTCCGGTGGAGTGATTGATCTTTAAATTTTTCACGTGTGTGAGAAAGTTAAACAAGACCTTTAGTCTCCTGGATGGAGACATAGGTGGAGGTATGGCCCTGGGAAGTTCTTGTCTTTGAAACTATGCCCCCTTGTGGACCCAGGAAGAGAATACATTCCCTCAAAAGCTAACAAAATAAAATATAATTGAATGTTATGTTTAAAAGTTAAAACGTGATTGACAACTTTCTACTCTAATTATTGTCACATATTAACTAAAATGTTCTAATTGACTTTAAATTATATTTGTAATTTTACTTTTATTAATAGTTGCAAAAGCTATCTAGCTGTATTTATTTTTTGTTGATATAAACTCATAGATTATGTAGTAATAAAAATGTAAACAAGTTAATTATACTTATATGTAAAAGGCTGCATTCAATCAGAAAATAAAACTAATAATATAATATTCAGTTCTCAGGATGAATAAAAATATATATAAACTATATTTAAATATATTTGAAGGTGAAATATTTAAGTTTTCCACTTATTCATGCTATACCACTGTTTAAATCTGCATATTTTTCACTAGATAGCTTCTGTGCTAGCTGAGTTGACCATAAGATATATAAATATGAAGTGATGGTCAGTAATGAGAAAAATTATATCTGCATTAGATTACCATTTAAATTTTTAAAAAGCCACAAGTGTAGAAAACTGCATAGTCAGATACTTAAAGGAGGCACGATTGATTTAAAAACAAACAAACAAAAAACCAGACAATGCATTTAAATAGAATAAAACCACTCAATAACTATTTGGTATTTTGAGAACTCTGTACAAATCAGACATACACATTGAGAAATAAACTAACTTTTATTTCTATGCTCCACTGATTTCAAAGGGAAAATTCCGTTTTCAACACTTTTATATCACTATGTTGCCTAGAAAAACAACATCAATTAAATTTTGAATATAAACTTTATGAACCTAGCGATTTTTGATAAAAGAAATTTGGTATAAAATATTAAAACCACAGGCTGAAGAAAAAAGCTCATTTATCTTGTGTTTCTGTATACTTTTAAAGAACTATATTTATTTACCTGGATATTAAAGACTTCATGTGGTCTGCAGTATCAAGGAGCAATATTGATCTACCCAATTAATATACCACATCCAGTACAAATTTTGCAATTGGGGCTACAGCTTGATTAAGTTTGCATTAATTTACTTGTATTTGTCATAATGCATCTCCTTTCTCTGAGGCCATTTGAATGGATTAAAAGATGATATAATAGTGATCTCCACCCATATATGCTTTATGGTGGCACTAATGTCTGTGATTCCTTTTAAAATGCTACACTGCATTTGTTTTACTATCTTGGTATAGGACAATTTCATATATTTACACTTGGCTATGTTCTTTTAATCATAATCGCCATTTTATCTTCAGATCAGAGAACCCCGGAGAGGATTTTTGCAACCTGCTAATGCAACCAAAATGCAGAGTCATTCACTTGCAAATTACAGGGTCCAGTTAACAAGAGCAAGATCTAGTATAAAGAAAGTGACTTTTTATTCCAAAGCTAATTTAGGGGAAGAAGTACAGCTTCCTGTCTTAAGGAGACTACTTGGCTTTTGGAGCAGAAATTGGATGCTTTTCAAAAGGAACCTAGAATGAAAGGCATTCAGGGAAGGAGGTGGGTAGGTGTAGGGATGCTCTGTGTATTTGTTTTGGTAATTTATATGCCAGGTTGTCAAGTTGGTACCTTTGTTGACAGCAACTAGGTTGTAAAGGTGGCCAGACCTCTCCAGGTAGGACAAGGTTACATAGGGACTTTGGGTTGTAAATGGACTGTTACTTTTCAAGACAGATTCCTGCTGAGTGAGAGTTTCACAGCAGGCTTACTTTGGGTTGTAAATTGACTTTGATCTCTGGAGGCAGTCTCCTGGTGGGAGAGAGCTTCGTTCTGGAGCTTCTAAGCACTTAGATGAACTTGGCCTGTGGGGTATATCTGGGGAAGGGCGGGTAAGAGATTCTAATTGCATTTCTAAAGGGCTAAGTAGGAAGTGGGGAATGGAGGAAACAGAAAATGGGAGAAAAAAAAATGATGCAGATAATAATAACTCATTATCTATCTCTTAGAAAAATGGAGTACTTAGTCACAATAAACGTATTTCAATTACCTAGTGAGGAGGAAGGGAAACAGTTTTCAGCAGTCACGTTGGTCTCACTGGGAGAAAGATATGGGCCAACTCTTCATGAAAAACACATAGTTTTATTTGATGAAAATATTACTCATTAGAAGAATAAAAACAAAGGTATGGCATATTAAAATTCTTCCCAGTTCTTTGAGAAAATTCCTAACATTAATGCCTTTACAATGGTAAAAAGAAGACAGTCTAAGACTTACTGAGTATGAGACTTTATTAAGGAGGCATATTTTATATCATTTATTTAACCCTCCAACACTTTGACTTGGGTATTTGTCATTAAAAGCTTCACATTAAGAAATGCATGAGGGTTTTCTCTTAAACAATGAGTTATTCCTAGATTGAATAAGCCCATAGGAAAAAAAATACATGTGTCCAATTATCAGAAGAATTTATTTTAATAAATATTAAAAATTAGCTTTTTAACAAAATACACTTCCCCCAAAAATAAATGTTTTATATATTTGTAGGCCTTGAAATATTTCATTATTAAAAAAAAAAATAAAGTTATTTTTCTGCAGATGTAAAATACTACCTTTTTCAGAGTTGGAAAAATCAACTTGGATAACTGAGATTTCAATCATACCATCTCTCTCTAATTAATGAAACTCAAAGTTGTTTGTTCATGTTGATACTGGCAGGTCTTGATAAGCACATTTTAATTCACATTTAATTGTTTAATATTTTAATTGTCATTTTTTTCTTCTTGATAAGAGTAATTAGCTAAAACTGTCATTGTATTGTGTCTAAGTTATGTGTATGCCAAGTTTACTTGTTTATGTACTGGTCTTTGTGCTTGGTGTATTCAACTCTCTTTCAATTAAATGGTTACCACTTTGGACTATCTCTATTGATAAGCTTAATTGATAAAACCACACCCTTAACCTTTTTTGGTCTTGTTTTAGCAGTGATTTACCTTGTCTGGTCATTCTTGTGAAAACTCAGAAATAATTTGTCAGCGAATAATTCAAGTAATAAATTGGCATCAATGTTTCTTCAGTAACTATAGCACTGATATATATTGGAAAGATTTGAGTGCTGCATTAGGTAATTCCTGTCTTGCTAAAAATAACTACTACTGGGTAGTTTATAAAGACTGGGTAATTTATAAAGAGGTTTAATTGGCTCACTGTTCTGCAAACTGTACACGAAACATAGCTGGAGAGGCTTCAGGACACTTACAATCATGGTAAAGGGTAATTGGGAAGCCCACATGTACCACAAGGCTGGAGTAGGAGGAAGAGAATGAAAGGGGAGGTACTACACACTTTTAAACAACCAGATTTCATTAGAACTCTGCTAAACTATTAGAAACCACCCCCATGATGCAAGCATCTCCCACCAGGTCCCACATCCAATGCTGGGGATTACAATTCAACATGAGATTTGGGTGAGGACACAGAGCCAAATCAAATCAAATGCTAATGCAATTCTGATATTCTTCTATAGAAATGTATGCTTCTTTATAAAGTGCAAAAATATTTGCTACTGCTTTATTTAATTGTATTAGAGTTCTTCACAACAAACATTAACTGGGACTTTATTTTTAAAATGACAGAAATAAACTAGTAGTTGTACAATATCTATATTCACACATCTTTATGTACATATATTCTACCCTGGTGGGTGAGAACTATTGAGGATTTGATAAATCCTCATAGAAAAATAAATACAGAGACTCACTGAGAAGATTGAATTAAATCTGATGTTTACTTCATTCAAAATAGCAGCAATGGACAAAAATAGTTTCATAATTAAGGTTCACTACTGTTTTGTTATTCCTGGACTATTTATTTGAATAATTCAAATAAATAACAATTAGGAATTATTCATCAAATGTCAGCCTGGGTGGCAAGCCCGACTTTCCTTCTGTTTTCATAAGTAAAGTTTTATTGAAACAGAGTGGCATTGATTGGTTTCCTTGAAATCTATGAATCCTTTTTCTGAAATTTGGCACTTACAGAGAAAGATTGCTAACACCTGAATTAAGAAAGCTAACTCTTTTATTAAGTATTTTTTAATCCTTAAACATTCTAATTTTAAAATAAATAGCTAAAATTAATTATAATATATGATTAACCTCTTTGTTACATGATTAAGAAAAATAACTAAAAGTAAATAAAAGATTTTTGATGTGATATGTTCTTGTGTGCAGAAAATCCATTTTATAGTAATCTATTCATAATGAAATTATCACAGCTATCTTATAGTCAATATGTAGAAAGGGTCATTAATTCTATTATTCTGGTATTCATATTGGAAAATGTTTTAAGTGATAAATTTATATGAAATTGTTAGAAAAATGTCTTATATTTCATTTACCTCTTAGCCATCATTTTATTTTAATTGAGATATCCATGTAAGCTTCAATCAATCTAAGACTTCTGTTCAAACTGTTATCTCAATTTAAATGTGTAAATTATTTTATTCCTGCTGGTGCAACAGCTCTCTGTTAATAAAGTAAGTCTTAAAATTAACTATAAATTTTAATCTGTAAACTATACATCATTATTATGAAGTGTGAAAATTTAAAGGGGAAAAAGTTAATATGTTTGTCTACATGTGCAAACTTGGCTGACCAACCATAGTTGAAGTTTTTTCTACTTGAAATTACTTTATCTTATTACAAAGGTGTAATAAAATAAACTGAATCATGAAGAAGCAGGTTATGAAGAAAAGAGAGAACCAAGAAACATACTTCACTCAAAAATAAAATTAATACTATCAAAATTGCATTCAGATTGTTATCATATTGCCTACTTCATTTTTATCAGGAGATGCAATTTGTTTCCAAGTACATTAGAAGTTACACAATGAATACAGTTAGTTATAGGTCAAATTAAATGTTGATGGCTTTAAAAATTTTAAGTCTTTCTTTTTTATATATAATTTATAAATATACAGACACTAAATAAATAGGTATGTTTTAGAAGACTTCTGAGGAAGAGGGGAATGAAGAAATAATCAAGAAACACTGATATGGACAAAAAAAATTATATCCATGTTCCCATGAAAATGTAAGAGCTGGGGGAGTGTATCCAACTCCCCATTCCAAAGAGATTCTTAGCCTCGATAACCCTGATGAAAGGGGAAATGGGCCCTGGAGGTGTAGTGAGTTTTCTGTTTGAATAAATATCATGGACCCAAAGAGTTTTGTGGAGAAATGGTTTATTAGACCGAGAAACGATTTATTAGACAGAGAGAGAGAAAGAGAGAAAGACAGCTCCCACACCATCATGGGAAGGAACCTAGAGATGGAAACCGTATAGGTAGGAGCAGTGGGAGTTTCAACCCTTGGTTTATTCCCGCCCCATTCACGTTCTCATCCAATGAGAGGAGTTCCTTCAAACTTCCTCTGAAGTGATTGATGCTTGACTCTGATATTGGATTAGCTGCTTGGTCCACACTCTGAGTTACAGAGCCCCCTCCTTCTAGAACTTTTGGCAGGTTTTTGGGGACAAAGGAGCCCACCTGGCTTTCCCACTAGGCCCATGTATGGGAAACCCAGACGAAGAACTTTACATTTGAAACCCTCTGGTTGGAGGATGAAGGCATGGAGCTGGGAAATTTTGAAACAACACCCCTTGTGGACCCAGGAAGAGTCTGGTTCCTGGATGGAGGCTGGAGCCAGGAAAGTCCTGGCTTTGAAACCATGCCCCTCATGGACCCAAGAAGAGAAGTCCCCCAATCCCCCCTCTGAACAGGAAACTCCAACTGCTGTTGGGACAAGGGTGTCGATGGCTCTTTAACTACTTCCTGCTGACTTGGGGGAATAGAAGGGGTCCTGCAGTTGAGTTTTCCTCCAGATGGGAGACTTCCAGGGGTGCAGGTTGATCAAGAGGTCTGCAATAGACCTCAGAAGCCAAGGACATTCAGGGTTTCATTTGTAGGATCATTTATAGCCTCATGGCCTCAATTCTAGAAGAAATGAATTTGACAATAAGGTTAAAGATGAGAGGCCTGAAGACCAGTAATAATAGAATGGCTATAAATGGGCCTACAAGACAGTAGAGCCAGGACAGCCAGTTGTTAAACAAGCTCCACAATCATGTTTCTTTGAAGGTCTTTAGCCCTGCATTTGATTGATCCCTGAGTTCTTTAACTTTGCTTAAGATAATACCTGATTGGATCATAAAGTAACAGCATTCTTCTCCTAAAGAGACACGTCCTTTCTCAGCTGTTAGCAGATCCAGAGCCCTTCTATTATGAAGAGCCTCAGTAGCTAAGGAGTTAAGCTGATTCTGTGGAGAGGATTAGCAACCTTTTTCCATGTCATCATTTATCTCCTGAGATAGCTTATAGTAAAACTTAGTAGAGGTAGTAGTTCCTCCAGTTCCTGTACCAAGTCTTCCTATTATTCTGGCCCCTCATCCCCACTATGAAAGGAATAATTGGGATGCGAGTATGGCATAGTCTTGGCAAGCAAAGTCTCTGCACCTGAGAGTGAATGTAAATCATCATAGGGGTGGGCACTAGGAAGGAGAGGAGCTATATTTCCCCATGGATATTGTCCAGGCAGTGGTAAGCTGAGTTGCCACAAACAAAGAGTAAGCCTGGTGCTAGGCAATTGAGGCCTGGGGATAAGGCGACCTAGTTTTGGCATAGGGAAGCATTGGAGTTGTTAGTGGAGTTCACACAGGCGAAGTTTGAGGTAGATGGGATTTGTAGATTGGTGACCAAGGGACCTGTAAGCCCCGTATGATTTGAGGGAGTGATCATATCAGAGGGAGAAGAGGAGAACTATTAGGCTAAACTTTAGGGAAAATGGCATAAAGTCTGATCACAAATAGTAAAGTCAAGTGTGATAGTTCTGTTAATGCCAGGATGTAAGTTAGATTCATGAGTACTTGAATTCCTGGAGATCTCATGGGATGAGCAAATGTAGATCCTCTAAAGGCTCACAGGTGTACAAAGAGTCACCTCCTTTAACTTCAGGCTGTGGAGTGGAGGGCCGACGATTTTTTTCAGGAGGTGTCCAAGGCTTCAGCCAAGCGTCATGAATCCACGAGTCCATTCCCACCACCTTAAATGCCGTTGGGGTAGACAAAATAACCAAAAATAGTCCTTCCCAAGATGGGCCTAGAGAGGGAGAGTCTGAGAGGAAGACTGAACAAGCACCAAGTCTCCAGGGCAGAACAACTCTTTCCCTTTTTCCCTAGGGTGTCCTTCGGGTAAGGTCCTAAGAGCCTGTTGGTACTCAGCCAAGGAGGTTATATCCTTTATTAGGTCTGCTGTTTCCTTGTCTAATACAAGATCATTAGTAAGAAAGGGCCTTCCATAAAGCGTCTCATAGGGGCTGAGCCCTATTTTCTGAGGGGAGTTTTGAGCCCTTAAGAGTGCTATTGGTAATAGAGAAGGCCATGGGAGGTGGGCTTCCTGTGCCAGTTTCTTTAAGTGTCTCTTAAGAATTTCTTTCATCTTCTCCACTTTCCCTGAGGACTGAGGTCTCCAAGCACAGTGGAGATGATATTGTATTCTAACACTTTGGAAACTCCTTGGGTCACTGTAGCTTTGAAGGCAGGGCCATTATCATTTTGAAGACAGCAAGGGAGTCCAAATCCAGGGCTTATTTTATTAGTTAGGACTTTTATTACCTCTTGGGCTTTCTCTATTTTGCAGGGGAAGGCCTCAACCCAGTTTGTGTAGTTTTCTACACATACTAATAGTTACTGATATCCCTGAGACTTAGGCATACGGGTACATTGCATTTGCCAGTCCTCACCAGGATAATGACCAGTTCACTGTACCCCAGGAGAAACTTTGTGATGTGCCAAAGGATTATTTTTCTGGCACTATGAGGAAGGCATGAGAGAAGAGTGTATCTTCCCAGTTACAGCTTAGGGGCTGGGAGAAATATCTGGAGGCTGTTTGTCCTAGTACTCCTCAGACAGTTATAGACTTGGAGGACAACTGTCCAGGACAGGAAAGCAAAACTGAGAAGGCTGTGCCAGTGTCCAGGAGAAGACTGACCTCTGGCCCTCTACGGTTAACTTTACCTGGGGCTGGGTGAGGGAGACAGCTTATGCTGGTGCTTGCCCAGGGCACCCTCAGTCCTGCTGTTGGGTCATTTGGTTAGCCACCCCAGGCCCTGGGAATCTTCATCCCTTAGGACAGTGTGCCTTTCAATGATCCCCTTGGCACAGTGGGCAAGGACGAGGAGGTGGTCCATTCCTCTGGGGACAATCTCTCTTAAAGTGTCCAGGTACGCCACAGTGGTAGCAAGCTCTGCCAGACTGGTGGCTAACCCAGGCCCTTTCCTCTTCCATGCCCCTTGTGTCTGTGTACTTGAAGAACATGTCCAGGGCTGCAGCCTTTCTCTGGTCCTTCCTGTCCCTTTTAGCCTGTTCCACCTGCTCTATATTATAGAACACTGAGGTTGCCAGATTTAATAATGATTCTAGACTCTGTTCTGGTCCCAGGGCCAGTTTCCGAAGCTTCCTCCTAATGTCTGCTGCTGATTGCATAATAAATTTGTCATTTAATATTAGCTGACCCTGGATGGAGCCTGGTGACAGGGGAGTATACTTTCTTAAGGCCTCCCGTAACCACACAAGAGAGGTTATCGGGGTTTTTCCTTTCCCTGAGTTAGGGTGGTTGACGTTGCATAGTTCATGGGTTTTCTTCTAGTTTGCCTTAATCCCTCAAGTATGCAGGTCATGGGTGCCTATGAATCTAGTCCTCCTGTTCTGAGTCAGGATCCTAGGGAGTGTCCATGCTAGAGACTGCTTGTCTGCCTGTAGGGAATCTATCCTTCTCCTCTGGTGTCATTTGGTCTTGTACTTGACTAAGGTACCAGGTGTCCCAAACTCTTGAGCCGCTGCTAGAGCAGCCTCTCTCTTATTGCTGGTTAGGTCTGACTAAGCAATAACATGATATCTTTCCAATCTAATTGGAAGGACTGACTCAGGCCCTGCAGAACATCTATGTACTTGTCCAGGTCATCTGAAAATTTTCCTAAGTCTGCCTTGATTTGCTTTAAGTCAGAAAGTAAAAAGGGAGTATATACTTTGGTTGGGCCAAATTCTCCTCCTACTGCCCGTAGGGGGCAGAGTTGGGAAATCCTAGGAGCCTGAGGTGCCTTGACCATTTCAGGCTTTTCCTGAGTCTTCTTGGGTTATAGGAGCTGAGGAGACCCGATCAGCATTGGTGCAGGAACAAGCCACAAGGAGTCTTAAATATGGGAGTGGTCCTGAGGAGGATCCAGTAGGGCATAGGTTACAGCTACTTGGGATGCTGAGGTGGAAAGATATCTTGAGCCCAGGAGTTTGAGGCTGCAGTGATCTATGGTCACCACTGTACTCTATCCAGACTGGGTGACACAGCAAGACTCTACCCCTAAAAATTAAAAAGTAATAATAGTAACTTAAATTTTTAACATAAAAAATAAAAATAAAACTTGCTAATACATCTTATTATGAAAAATGTTACATATGTGAATTGAAAGTGAGAGCAGCATGAAACAAACCAATTTACATTGCTGAAGTAAATGTCAAATTAAGATTTTCATATTTTTCCTAGAGTCTTTTTCTGCTTCTAGGAATTTGTGTATTCCTTTTAAAAACTTGTGACTTCTCAGATAGGGTTTTTAACCATTATTAGGTTTCTAAAGATTATTTCATCTATTTTTTTTCCTACCTTTATGTAGCCCTGAACTGGAACTTTGCTGTAAAGAGTAAAATTCATGGCCTACTACAAGATTCCAGGAAAGGGAAGGCAAATCGAAGGTACATATTACCATTAAAGCTCTATAAAGAGAAAGCAAATTTGAAGGTTAAAAATTATTAAAGTACCCCAGAGTTTTCAGTTTTGATTCTATGTAATGTTTTACAAGATGTCTTGAAATGAAAAACAATGCAGACAATGGTGTTCTAAGATAGCTAGAGAAATAATGAAAGAATGCATAAATTAACAATATCACCACTTTGATACTTCTATTTTTGTAGAAACAAAAAAGTGCTTGTAATAAAACAATAAAAATAGTGTAGAAGGGATGATAAAGAAAATGACATTTTTCCCCTCAATTTCCTCCATATAGTTTCATTTAATATACTATATATAATTTCAAAATTATTGTTTTTGCAAGTATTTTTATAATTCCATGTCTAGTTTTATTTGTACATATCATATACATTTCTTTGCAATTGACAAACCTGCAGATTTTCTGTGTTGCCGTAAGGAGTGACAATTGCAATGGTGGCAACTGAGAATTGTACCTTTCAAAGGGGAATCAGGAAGCAAGGGTTCTAATCTGATGGAAAAAGGTTTCAGCTTTTTCAGTATAAAAAACACCTAGACAAACATACAAATACACGCCTGCTTAATCTCTTTAAACTTAGATTTTGGAAAATCATCTGTCTGTTTCAGTACATTTAAAGTTAGTGACAGATTGCCACATTTTACATGTAAATAAACAAAAGTTGCTTCTTTGGATTTTTTATAAATATTATTTTTTAAAAACTTAATGTTTATATTTATTTGGACCATTACATATAAATAAATGTTTTAGTCCTAATTACAAATGTGCAATATTGCACATTCTTTTAGAAGAATTATATAGTGAAAATAATATTTCTGTTTCTCTACTATTTTCTGTATAGTTTCAGGAATCAATCAATTTCTTTTGGAGATATTAAAGAAAATGATACAGTAAAAGGCAAGATTCTTTATGTCATCTGGTAGGAAATGTAAGGATGCTAATGACTAATCACATATGCCCAAGTCCAAGGAAAAAGCAAATATTGTCAAACAATGAGAATGGATATTATTCAATCAAATTTCTATCTTTTTTATACCTCTTGCTCTCATTTCAAATTTCTGCAATTTAAAATATTTATTCCACTGTGTAGTATCTTTAAGTACATATAATGTATACTGTAACAAATGTGCACTTATGTTCTAAAGATTTTTAGGATCTTAAGATTAAACATTAATAAATCTAAAATTATGCCAAATAAATTATACACACACCATATATATTCCATAGTGATGTATTTAGAAGACAGTACATGAAATGAGATACTAGGTATATGATATATAATTATTTAGTGACTTGGAGTCATTTAAGTCATTTTAAGTAATATCTCTTTTTAAATTTTAATTAATTTTAATTGAGAAAAACTTTCATGCATTTATGATATACAACGTGATGTTTTGATATTGGTACAATGTAAATTAATACAGCCATTATGGAAAACAGTAATATAATTTTCTCAAAAATAAAAAATAAAATATCTGTATGATTCAGCAATTTTATTTCTGAGAATAGAGCCAAAGGTAATGAAATCAATATGCTGAAGATTTTCACTCCCGTGTTATTTCAGCATTATTCATATTAGCCAAGATATGGAATCAACCCAAGAAGACAGTGTGGTTTATGTACATATGGAATACTATTAAGCCTTAACAAAATAAAAAAATATTGTAATTTGTAACAACATGGATGAACCTGGGGGTCATTATGCTAAGTGAAATAACTCAGGCACAGAAAGAAAATATGGCATAATCATATATGTGAAATCTTAAAAAAGTCTAACTCATATAAGCAGAGAGTAGAAGAGTGTATTTGGTTTGAGGAAAAGCAGGTGGAATGGGAAGATGTTGGTCAAAATGTACAAAAGTTCTTTAAGGAAGGTAAGTCTTGGAGATTTATTATATAGCATGGTGATTACAGTTGATAAAGATGTATTGTAAGCATAACAGTTGCTAACTGTTTAAGTAGACTGTAAATGCTCTCATCTCAAACAATAATTATGTGATGTGATGATATATTTATTTGTATGAATAGGATCTTATAATCATATCTCAGAAAATTAGAAAGATTGGCACTGATTCTTATTGTAGGACTGCTATTGAACTTTCAGTGTGAAGATGTATTTCTAATTAAACATAAAATATGTTATCTTGAAGGGGAAAATATGCTGGTTATTGACTTTTATATTTGTAACATTCTGTGTCAACACAAAATGAATCAAAGCCTAAACTATTTTGAAGGGAATTGTATCATACAAATTTTATTCTCAGCAAAGTTGTGTGTCCAGTATTTAGAAGTATGCAGATATGACTATAATACATAAGTATCTAGAACAAGAAAGTAGACTAAGCCAAAAAGGCTGAGGGGAAGTTGGATTCCAGGTATGCATCGTAGCAGTGATTTCATGATCACAGGAGACACTGGTTTGGGGTTTGTTATTAGGCAAGATATTCAGTGTATTTCCTGAACTCTTCCTGAAGCTAAACCAAGAAGTTTTTCTTATCATCTCCCTTAGGTTTTGTGGGCTCTAAATAGTACATTAAAATTTTTGTTTCTTATATTAGCTAGAATTTCCATCCATGGGTTGTTGAATGAAAATGCTGAAGTTCACAATATTTTCAGGTTTCTTGTATAAAAAGTAGATAATTGTTTGAAATAAACTTTTCCTGAAAAATACATACCTATCAATCTGAAATAAGATACTTTTTATAAACTTCTTAAAGAGAAAAACAATTTAGCCCTAAATATCTAAAAGTTTTATCTAAAGTGTTAGGTTACTGTTTGCATCATTTATAAAATATTTTAGCTAATAAAAAGTATTTATTATACTAAATATGTTAAACGATTTTTTATAACATATTGAATTTCTCATAATTATGAAAATATTATTCTTTTAGGGATAGTATTTGAGTTGGATTAATATATTTCTCCTAAAAATCCAATATTAAGCTTTCATCTTAAGAAAATGTTATCAGGGTTGCATAATTTTGAAGAAAGAAATTTTATCATAGGAAAACACTGATTAATAAAATATAGATCAACATTATTTCTAGTACTATGACTTTAAATTATTAATTCTTATATATAGTACAATTTTCTGTTAAAAAATAATAAGTACAATAATTTGGAGTTAATGGCAGAACTGAAAACTTTGATATTGCTCAAACACCAGAAAAAAAATATATATGTAACTTAGAAACGAAAACTGCTCACAGGAGGTAGATGAATGACATAGATTATTGGATAAAAATCAGACAGATGAAATGAAATAACAACAAAATAGTAACCAAATATTGTCTATTAAGCCACAGTCTATTCTACATTAGAAACATGGGTTTACAGAGCAATTTTGCTCAATATGAAAATTCAATAGTAAAGAATCATTGACAGTCTTTAAGATTCCAGAATATAAAAGAGGCACAGATTTTCTTTCAGGACATTTTGCAATTCAATAAATATTGAAACATTAGAGAATGTGTATATGTTTCTAACACATATATAGTCATGAAATACAATAATAATTTTAAATAACAAAGATAATTAGAATAGAAACTTAAAAGTAAAAATTATGATAAAAAATGGGTAATCCAAGAATTATCTAGTTATAATAAATAAGAAACACTACTAAAATTTAAAAATATTACAAAGGATATATAATGGTACAAAATTTTAAATGCAAATAAAAAAATTACATTATTAATAAAATAGTGATAGGTTAATACTTATATTGTTTCTGTGCACATAACTGTAGAAAAATTGAGTTAAATAAGAGTCTTAAAGTTAAAATTTCAAAAACATACCTGGCAGAAAAACTAAACATGTTATTTTTTATGAGATAATCTAAGAGGGTTTAAGTAAATGTACTCTCCTCCAGAAAACAAACCATGGAAGGTCCCAATATTAACTCAATGAACTTTCATATAACAGATGATTCCAGTTATTTAAATTCAGACAGAGCATAGAGACACACTTGGTTCATGAGAAGAGGATACTAGTGATTTCAAATTTATATAATGAATGAAAACAGAAGCTTATCGGCCATAATATTCTTAAAGATCAACCCAAAATGCCACATAAGGAAAAAAATATGTCTCACTAATATCTACTGTGACTCAGATAGAGGTGTCAGAACTTCCTTTTCCCACCACCAACACTTGGTGGGTGTCTGGGCCTCTGGAAAGAGTAAATTCTTATCCATGTTTAGTGATAGAGATTAACCAAAATTAAACTGTTAAATACATGTAAATCTTGCAGTCTTTGTTGTAAATTTCAAACTATTAATAGTTTAAAACAGTTAAGCCAGTAACTCTTTCTCTGTAAATATAATAAAACCTTAAAATTTCAAACATATTGAAGAAAATAATGTCTAATTATTCTTTGGACTCAACATATACAATGTTTGTAATTAAAGCGTAGATGTCATAAAGCAGAGAAAAATATTCCACTGTCTTATACAAAGGATGATGCAAAAATGTACAATGATTTTGAGGATTACTTATAATATTATAAAATTATAGATATTCAGGAATATAACTTAGAAATTCAAGTCTGATTTAAAGAATAGGTGATGGTATTTGAATAAATTTCAAGTGTCATCTAGTTCAAATGTCACTAACATTTTACATGCTCAATAAATGCTAAATTATACTATATGAACTTCTTCTACAACATCCCTGATTGATACCTGTAAGGCTTCTGACTTGCCCAGTTCCTGACTGAACTACATCACTAGCATCTATTACATTTTTCCTTCTTTAGCTATCTCATTATGTTCACTCCCTCTACTATATTATGTATTCCAATTATTAAAAGGAATTATCCTTTTCTGAGTTGGATTTTCAAAGTAGATTAATATTGAAATGCAGACACACATTCACAAGATTGACATTAAACCAGATTGACTATTTACAAAATCTGCTATGATAAATAAAACTGACATGCAAAATAGAACAACTCATATTGTCATAACTTACATATGTTTTCCTGGCAGTAACAGCATGTTTCCAGCAAAAATTATCTTTGTAAGCAAGAGCTCAAAACAAGGAAATTGTTAAATAGTAAAAAAGCATCAAGCATAAATTTTCAGTAAGTAAATATACCTTCCACAAAATACTTAAGCATGTACATGAGAGCTGATGTCTTTTGAACTTTTGCCATATTGGTCTTCTTTCAATTCTGTCTTCCCAATTGGATGGTAAATTTCATCATGACAGACATAACATATAACTTTTCAAATCCTCTCTCCAGCACATAGCATAGGGCTTGTTATGAACTAAAAAGCATGTTATTCTCCCTAACTATGATTTAAAATTTTCCCTCTTCAAACCAGTATCATACTGAAGGAAATAATGTATACGATGTTCCATTTCCAAGATAAAGTACCTTAAATTGACTTATGTCAGCAAACTACAGAAGAAATAGGGTACAGTAGGCCCCTGCTTGGATAGCCAACACGTGCTTGTCAACCCCACCTCTTCTTAGTTTCTCTCACCCAAACCAAAGAAGCTTAGTCTAAAATGAAAGTTTACTAGCCTGCAAAATAGTTCATTTTGTTTGTTCTTATTAGCCTGTCTAGCTACTTTGGTCATAAGTCATATATTTGAAGATCCCCTAAGCTAAATAAGATTGTAATGCATTGCGGGCTGCAACAAAATGCAGCAAGACAACCCTAAAAGAAAACATCTAAAGCCCCTATCTAACAGTGAATAGGCAATGTCCAGGAAGACTGTAAGCCCATAGTATTCAGCCTATAAGCAATGGGGGGAGGGACTCAAGCACTAGAAAATAAATTGCTTCTGAAAATTGTGCTGTGTGTGTAACTATCAAGCATCTGATCTTGCAAGAACATTATTAAAAGTCTCACTTTTGCTGTCCTTCAGATCTATGACTCCATTTTTTGGGTTTGGTTGGGTGAGTTTGTTTCTCACAATACCTAACATAATTACATTGGAAAATTGATGTTTTGTTCCACTGTAATAGAAAGATTGAATGATACTACATGAACCCCTTCTACAAGGATGATGCAGAATACCAATATTTTGCTGATTTAATATAAGAAATAAGAATATTTTTCATCTATTGGTTTCTGTTATCTTAACAAAATAAACGGAAATAATTTTGGGAGTTGTAATTGAATAGGAGGGATAAGTGGAGTTGAGAAAATTTGAACAAACTGCTGTGGGGAGTCAAAGAAAAACTTACAATTAAAAAGGTGAAATGTATGAAAGCATAGATGGCCCTCTAGATAGGAAATGTAAATCTGTGTCTGTGTTAATTGAGATCTCATGACTTTCCACTGAATTTGTTGAATAGTTTAGGTAGCAATTATATTAAGCCAGTGTTGAGTACTGTCATGCTGGGAAAGAAGTTGAAATAGAAGGGTTAGAAATAACAATAAATTAGTTGAAATAAAAATAAGGAGTCTGATATATTGTTGGATAAAAAGTAATAAGCAGAATTATACCATCACAGAAGAGATATTGTTAACAGATATTTCCTGCTGCATATAACAGAAATAAATAATGAGAAGTCAAAGAATTAAGACCTGTGAATGTTTCTATTATGAAGTGAAGCAGCTCCAGGAAATGACAAATTTCAAAATTTAAACTGAGGTCAAAAACGGTCAAGAAACTGAGGATTTAGTTCTGACATGCTCTGTCAGTCCCAGTGCTTATATTAGTTTCCTGGTAAATCCCATAGATCCTGCATTATTACATTTTGAAAAAAAATCCAAAAATTTTGGTTCATTCATTATCTATGGAAATAGATGTTATCATTGATGTTAAAGTGTTTTATTTTTTCTGCTTGCTAAACTTATAGCTATTTATTTTTAAAAAGTTTGATTACTTAAGAATATGATAAAAATACTTAGAGTAATTAAAATACAGATGCTACTCAACTTACAATGAAGTTACTTTCCAAAAACCCGATCATAAGTTGAAAATGCATTTAAGACACCTAGCCTACTGAACATCGTCACTTAACCTAGTCTACTTTAAGCATGCTCACAACACTTACATTAGCTTACAGACTCTTCTGGTCACCCAATACACTGTAGAGTGTTGTTTACCCTCTTGATCTCTTGGCTGATAAAAGAGCTGAATTTTGTAGTTGCTGCACAGTATTGCCAGACAGTATTGGTATGATTTGGCTCTGTGTTCTCACCCAAATCTCATCTTGTGGCTTCCATAATTCTCACATGTTGTGAGAAAGACCTGGTAGGATATAACTGAATCATGGGGGAGGGTCATTGCTGTGTTTTTCTCACAATAATGAATAAGTCTCGTGAGATGTGATGGTTAAAAAAATGAGTTTTCCTGCACAAGCTCTTTGCCTAAGCCATCCATGTAAGATGTGACTTGCTCTTCCTTCCCTTCTGCCATTACTGTGAGGCTTCCCCAGCCATGTGCAACTGTAAGGCCATTAAACACTTTTTCCTGTATAAATTACACAGTCTCAGATATATCTTTATCAGCGTTGTGAGAACAGAACAATACAGCAAATTGGTACCAGCAGAGTGGGGTGCTGCTGAAAAGATGCTCAAAAATGTGGAAGTGACTTTGGAACTGGGTAACAAGAAGTGGTTGGAAGAATTTGGAGGGCTCAAAAGGAGATAGGAACATTTGCAAAAGTTTGGAACTTTGTAGAGACTTGTTAAATGGTTTTGCCCAAAATGCTGATAGTGGTATGAACAATAAAGTCCAGCCTAAGGTGCTCTCAGATGGAAATGAGGAATTTGTTGGGAACTGGAGCACAGGTAACTCTTGCTATATTTCAGCAAAGAGACTGGTGGCATTTTGCCCCTGCCCTAGAGATTTGTGGAACTTTTAACTTGAGAGAGATGATTTAGGGTATCTAGCAGAAGAAATTTGTAAGCAGCAAAGGGTTCAAGGTGTAACTTGGGTGTTGTTAAAGGCATTCAGTTTTTAAGGGAAAGAAAGCATAAAAATTTGAAAATTTTTCAGCCTGACAATACAATAAAAAAGGAAATCTCATTTTCTGAGGAGAATATCAAGCTGGCAGCAGAAATTTGCATATGTAACAAGGAGCCAATTGTTATGATTGTTGATCACCAAGATAATGTGGAAAATGTCTCAGGTCATGTCAGAGATCTCTGCAGCAGCCTCCCCCATCACAGGCCTAGAGTTTTAGAAGAAAAATAATGGTTTTGTGGGCCAGGCCTAGGGTCCCTCTGATGTGTGCAGCCTAGGGACTTGATGCCCTGGTCCCAGTCACTCCAGCTGTGACTAAAAGGGGCCAAGATACAGATCAGGCTGTTGCTTCAAAGGATGAAAGCCCCAAGCCCTGGCAGCTTCCAAATGATGTTGATCCTGTGGGTGCAAAGAAGACAAAAATTGAGGTTTGGGAACCTCTGTCTGCATTTCAGAAGATGTATGGATATACCTGGATGACCAGGCTGAAGTTTACTGTAGGGGCAGAGCCCTCATGGAGAACCTCTGCTAGGGCAATGCAGAAGACAAATTTGGGAACAGAGTCCCCACACAGAGTTCCTACTAGAGCACTGCCTATTAAAGCTGTGATAAGAGGGACACCTCCTCTAGATCTCAGAATGGTAGATTCAGTGACAGCTTGCACTGTGCACCTGGAAAAGCTTAAGACACTCAATGTCAGCCCATGAAATCAACTGCAGTGGAGGCTGTATTTGGCAAAGCTGTAGGGGTGGAATTGCCCAAGATCATGGCTATGCACCTCTTGCATCAGTGTGACCTGGATGTGAGACAAGGAGTCAAAGGACATCATGTTGGATCTTTAAGATTTGACTGCCCTACTGGATTTTGGACTTGCATGAGCCATGTAGTTTTGGCATATTTCTCCCATTTGGAGTGGCTGTACATACCCAATACTTATGCCCCCATTGTATCTAGAAATAATTAACTGGCTTTTTATTTTTTATTTTATAGGTTTATAGGCAGAAGGGACTTGTCTTATCTCGGATGAGATATTGGACTGTGGACTTTTGAGTTAATGGTGAAATGAGTTGAGACTTTGAAGGACTGCTAGGAAGGCATGATTGGTTTTGAAATGTGAAGACATGAGATTTGGAGTGGTCGGAGCAGAATGATATGGTTTGGCTTTGTGTCCCAACCCAAATCTCATCTTGTAACTCCCATCATTCCCATGTGTTGTGGGAGGGACCCAGTGGGAGGTTATTGAATCATGGGGGTGGGTTTTTCTAGGCTGTCCTGGTGACAGTGAATAAGTTTCACCAGATCCGATGGTTTTAAACATGGGAGTTTTCCTGCACAAGCATTATATATATATATGTTATAGACACATATGTATGCATCTACATTTCATTATTAAAACTTTTTTGCCAGAAAAGAAAAGAGAAAACGTTTTCATGTAGAATACTTTTATAAAAGAGAGAACAATTTCATTTATAATAATACATACATTTTATTCTCCTAACAAAGTGTCTGTTTTTGCCTTGGAATTCATTACACTAATAGTATATCCAGTGAAATGTAATTTAACCTTTAATTAAAAGATCATTTATAGGATACAGTATTTTAATGATACAGCTAAAATGAAATAATTGCAAATAAAGGAAATATTTATACTTTACTGTAGTGCATGATAGATTATAATAAGGTAATTATGGCAAATATTGTATATAAATGAATATTGTTATTTAAATTATAGCCTGAAGTTATTACCTTAATATAAAACATGATCATAATAAAAATTAAGTAATTATTATATGGCACTGAAAATATTAATAGCACATTAAAATTCATAATCAACACCATTAATACCTTAAATATAATATTCAGAATATCATAAAGGATTAAAATAAAGCTCTTTTAAAATAATTAGTTAATGTGGTTCTTAATAATAAATTATTTAAAAGCAACTTTCTTTAAAAATTAATTATATATGTGCTTTTTTATTCTGGATTGGAGCACTTTTCTTAGAGTAACCTAATATTATATAGTTTTTAATTTCTTTAAAAATACTTGTTTATAACATGTCACACCATGTACATAATGCACATGAAATAATTCAGTTTCCAAAGCACTTTTACAGAGCAAAGAATTTTACCTGACGTGAAACAAGATTTTTTTTTTGTTAAAATTAATGTATCAATAATTGTATCTGAAATTGGTTTGAGAAATTCATTGTATGAGTTAATAAACACAACAGATATAAATGGAATAGTAAAAAGAGGAAATGCTTAACAGAATATCTGTATACATTGGAGATAATTTTATGTTACTAAAACCTGTAAAAATTACAATAACTTCTATAAACATAAAAATATGTAAAACATGCTAAAATGTAGATTTTTTTAAAAAATACAAATGAATAGTCCTGAAAATTATTTGACAAAAATTTGAGAAAAAGATTTGAGAATTTGGTAATATTTTTCAATTTTGCTGTTTTAAATTATTTGTCTATATTTGCTGGGATAAAATACAATGCAATTGATCATAAATAAGTTATTAGAATGTGAAGAAATCATGTTATTTTGAAATATTTTTGATATACAAAAATATATAGTCTAAAAAATAACAGTGACAATATAGAATTAATGTATTTCAGACTTTATAAACAATGTTATCATAATTCTTGTAATGAATATTCTATATAATATAATCATTTTAAATTAATGAATTACATACTGAATTCTTTATAAAAACAGGTGAATTACATATAAAATTAGTATTCTCAACAATATTGATGTTTAATATGTGTATGTGCATGCACCTCATATGTATGTTCTCCCTTTTTACTTTCTCTTTTTTAAGTGCCTAATGTATAAGTAGGTGAGATTTGTTAGCACTTGCATTTACTAAATATATTGAGTTACCAAATATATTACATAAGTACTTATATGAATTATAATTGCTGAATGAACTGAATTGTAATACTGTTAACAGAGTCAAATGATTATGTACACCAAAACTTAACCTTGGCTAAACTTGAAAAAAATGCCCAATTTATTTATTTTATTATGTACAAAAGAGTAATATTTCTTTTTTTTCTTCTTTTGTTTTGCTTGATACTGAATTTTACTCTGTTGCCCAGGCTGGAGAGCAGTGGCAAAATCTCAGCTCACTGCAAACTTCACCTCCCAGGTTCAAGCCATTCTACCACCTCAGCCTCCAAATTAGCTGGAATTAGGCACCACCAGGTCAGGCTAATTTTTGTATTTTTAATAGAGATGTGGTTTCTTTATGTTGGCCAGGCTGCTCTTGAACTGCTGACCTCAGGTCATCCACTCTCCTCAGTCTCTCAAAGTGCTGGGATTACAGGTGTGAGACATCAAGTCTGGCCCAGAGGAGCAGCACGTCTACAGCAAGCACTATGTATTATGCAAAGTCAAAACAACAACCCCCATGACACAAGCATACCTATGTAACAAATCTGCGATTATAATCCTAAACTTAAAATACAACTTAAAAAATAATTCTCAAATATAAATAAGTAGATATTAAAATACATATATATATATAGAACCAACTTCTGCTTGTGGTCAAGATGGAATAATTGGAACTAGGCTTTATCTAACTAAAATGCAATGTAAAATAAGCAAAATATATGAAAAAGTTTAGCTAAATATGGTGGTGTCTTAGTTGCTATGATTGCATCTGTGAATAGTCACTGGACTCCAGCTGGATAGCATAGTGAGAATCTGTCTCTAAATAAAAATAAAAATATATAATTAAAAGAAAAAAAGAAGTATAGAATCCCAGAACTCACACTGGACTGAGAATAGATAATTTTCCCAATGGCATAATAAAAAATGTAATTCATGAGGGATCTGGTAGGATAATCCAAATGTATTTTCTCAGTAATCAGGAAAAATGGATATTAGAATAATGCTGCTTTTGTCCTGTAAAACCAAATGCTTAGGAAAATTTCTAGGACTGTAAAATACCCAGCAACAGAACATGTACACTTCACAATAATCAGCATCAATTAAAAATTACTACACGTGAAGAAATAGGAAGTGAGAAGAAAAAATAAATAAACATAAGCAGACTCAGAAGGTATGACTTTTAAACAGATGATATGGCTAAAAAGATTTAATGTTAAACAGGTAGAGTATTCCTAATCCAAAAATTTAAAATCTGAAAGGCCCCAAAATTTGAAACTTTTTGAGCACCAGCATGATGTCACAAATGGAAGTTTTCATACCTGACATCAAGTGACAGTCCTAGTCAAAATTTAGTTAAAACTGTTTCATGCACACAATTATTTAAAATATTGTATAAAATTACTTTCAGGCTATGTGTATAACGTGAAACATAAATAAATTTTGTGTTTAGACTTGGATCCAATTCCCAACATACCTCATTGTGTATATGCAAATATTCAAAAATCTGAAACAATCGGAAATTTGAAAAACTTCTAGTCTCAAGTATCCATACTTCTGATTATGTATCCCTTGACTTCAATTAAGTTGTACATATGCTCAACAAGACAGATTTAATTGGAGATATGGAAAATATATAAAAAATCTATATTGAATTTCTGCAGATTAAAAATGTAATATATTTGATTTAAAATATTCTGTATATAATCAACAGCAGGTTATACAATATACAGAAAGATTACTGAAACTGAATACATAAAAGTAGAACATAACTACAACTGAACATGGTAGAGTTCTGTCATTGAAAAGTAGGACGTAACTATGGAAAATAAAACACGGTAAAATAAATGAAAAAATGAAGACAACAGTGAGATATGGAGTAACTCAAGCTTCCTAATATATATGCTGCTAGAGTTACTAAGGAAAGAAGAGAGGAAGTAATACAAGTATGAAAAAGAAGATAAATGGCCAAGAATTTTCCGAGACATAATGACGAAGACATGACAAAATTCATAAACCCTCAGATCCAAAAAGCTATAACAGACCCAAGTCCAAATAAAAAGGATAATATACTATGATATATAATAATACAATTTCTTAACTAGTGAGAAAGACACATCTTCAAGTGTGTCAGAGAAAAGAAATTATACCTTACTATACAAAGAGACAAACATTAGAATGACAGAAAACTTCTTTTCAGAGTCAATGCTTATTAAATACTATGAAACAACATCTTCAAAGTACTGAAGGGAAAAAATAGCATTGCTATAGAATGATAATAGTTTGGAAAACTTTCTAAGAACTCTTAATCTATGGGAAATTACAGAAATACTAGCAAATAATAAACAATTTAATTTTTTCAGGTTAACATATATTATTAAACCTATATTGTTAATTTCTTATGTAAGTGTTGTTCTGCAAACCTCTTTTATCGGTTGCTCACACAGAAATAGGTCTTTGTTAGTGTCACTATGTAAAGCTGAATAAGATGGTAGCACTATAGCATCTTTTTTTTCCCAAGCTCCACCTGGGGAAGACTGTAGTACAGGGAAGAATGAGAACCACTCTGTTACTCTTATAGAACATAGTTAATGAAAAGAAAAATAAAAGTAAGAACTCAGATTCAAAGATGAGACCCAGATGAAATCGTGTTTCTGGAGAAGCTTCCCGATGATAAATATGAGCCTTGTTACTTTAAGAAGTGTATTAGTCTGTTTTCACGCTACTGATAAAGACATACTGGAGACTAGGTTATTTACAAAGAAAAAGAGGTTTAATGGACTCATAGTTCCACGTGGTTGAGGAGGCCCCACAATCATGGCCGAAGGTGAAATGAACCTTTTAAATGGCAGCAGGTAAGGGAGAATGAGAGCCAAGTGAAAGGGGACACCCCTTATAAAACCATCAGATTTCATGAAACTTGTTCACTGCCACAAGAACAGTATGGGGGAAGCACCCCTATGATTCAATTCTCTCCCACTAGGTCCCTCCCACAGCATGTGGGAATTAGGGGAGCTACAACTCAAGATGAGATTTGGATGGGACCACAGCCAAACCATATCAAGAGATATGTGCATGTCCTGATAGGATTTTTGTTTTCTGAGCCAATTAGCAGTTTGTCGATGCTGAGCTCCAAATCCACCTTCTTTGGCTTGCATTATAATACTGAAACAGTACCCTCTAAATATTTATCATTTGCTGCTGACATAATGCTAATTTTCATCAGTAAATTACCCTGAAGCAGGAGTCTTCTCTTCATATTCCAGCATGCTGTTTTCTTCTTGCTCTTAGGGCCTGTGAGAACCAGCTGGGTGCAAAACGTAGTGGCCCTCACCCTTCAACAAGAGTCAGTGACATCCTCACGGGTGGTTTGTCAGCAAGGCTAATGGACACTTCAGTGGACAGCTCTTTCCTGGAACTTTAAAACCCTGCTCCCGAAGAGTCTTACCCAGCTGAGACATTTCCTGCTATCCACAGCTTACAGTACCTCATTCAGCTTCTCAGCCATCCAGAGGAACCAAGTCACACCTCTTTTGATGAGATGTAAAGAATCTATTTCAAGTCCATTTCTTCCTGTGCTCTCTGCCCCAGCCAATATATAATGGCTGATCCTGTATCTACTACTTCCTTATTTTTTTATGTTTCTCTTTAACCCACCATCTTTTACTACTTAAGATAACTTTATATTAAATTTTCCAGTTCAAATTACTGATGTGTTTTCTGTCTCCTGACAGAACTCAAGTTAATAAAATTCTCCAGCTACAGTCATTTCTCACTGCACTAACCAATGATTGCAGTAGGGGTAGTGGTGATTTTAGAGTTTGCCAATCCATAATTAGGAAAGTGAACTGATTCCTAAGATTTCAAACTGTATCCCAAGATGATGAAGGGTTGTTCTGATGTGCATCATTTCCAATTGAATATGTGATGTTGGAATTATTGTTATTAAAAATCTAAACCAAATTAATTTCAATTTAAAAATCAGCTAAGTTATTAAATAAAAATCTATAAAAAATAAAATAAGTGATAAAATAGCACTTTTTATCAACAAGCACTGAAAATATCTAGTTAATATGGCAGTGTAATAGCAGTCAATTTATTTTCCTTTCTGAATCACAGCAAAAACAAAAGTAGAGACAAATAGTGGCATCATGAGAAATGTATGTTGAATAAATAATTTTATAAACTTATAGATATTTTCATACATATACACATATTTACCCAAAAATTTGCCAATGTATATAACACGCTGTCTCTATAGTGTGATTATAAAAATGGAAGATAAACTAATAATAGCAAGCAAATAACCACAAAAACAAGAAACTCTAAAAATACAAAGAATGCTTTCATCAAATTTTGTGTAAATTCTCATAAACATGTCTCAAAAGAAATAGAAAGACTGTCACTGATTTTTATCTTAGGTTTAACATTGAGTTTTTACCACTAACCATAATTCTAAGTTCTAAGGATAAAAATAAGTCAAATTCAGGGGAAAAAATATGCTGTCCTTTTTTTTCTGTATCATAGCATTATCTGCCTCCAAAAAAATACATCAAAATCTAGAACGTTAAGAAGAGTTATATTCAATCAATTGTATTCTCTGCAAAGGTATATTTACATTTTCTGAAGCATGAAAATATGCAGATAACATTGTCTCTATGAACCCATGTTAAAAGTAAGAACTCTAGAACAAAATCCAACCAAGCAAATAATTACTGTCAACTAAAGAGATTTGTAAAAAACTGGTAAGTATAAAATCAGTTTAAATATGTTTTAGAAACCTAAAAAATCTTGTAATGTTTCAAAATAGATAAGTAATAGAAAAATTGATAAAAATGATGTTATAATTTACATAACAGAATAATTATAATGTTTAGTTTCCTTAATGTTCTTATTTTATTAGAATGGAGTTATTCAATGACTTTGAAAGAGGTAAATCCAAAAGCAGAACTTTAAGAACTAATATAGATTATTTTATTTCTGGACACACATTCATATACATCCATGCCATACATTTGGAAACTATGTGTACGTTTGGAAAAGGGTTGCAGTGTTTAAATTTTGAAGCCACAATACACATGGAATCCCAAATGGAGTGCTTGAATTTTGTCCATGTTCTGACACTCTCTTTTTATACTATCCTTTGTCAAACCAGGGGCTATGTGGGACACATTGATTTTCATATATTACACTCTCTGCTTAATCTGTTTATGATCTAGTCATAGAAGTAAATGTTATACCTATATACTCGACTTTTTTATTCTATTAATTTACCATGTAGCCATATATACTTTAATGTGCATATTTCTTTTCTCCTGAGAAATACACTTTCTTCTCCTAAGAAAGAAGAAATGTACACATTACATATGTGAAGCTCATAATTTACATTTTCCTCATCTATCTGAATCCATGTATTTTTCTTCCTTCTGATTGTAATTTGAAGAGGTGAGTCATGTGTGTTATTTGACTGTTACAAAATCCTATCCAGTTTTCAAAATAAATGTTTGTATCTTTAAGAATTTTAACACTTCCCATTAAATATCAACTAATTACACATCTCATACTACTAATGATTTAAAATTAATCTTGTTGTAGCTACCATCTTCTAACTTTAAAAATATATTAAACTTAAATAAAAATAATCATTTTGGGTTTTCATGCAATTAAAAAAATCAAGCCCATTTTTATGTAACTTCCATAGCAGTCATTGCTATAGATATTTATATAGTGTCTTTATAAAAGACACAAAGGACACCCTGGAAAAGATGATGTGAAGACAGAACAAAGAAACAGTTTCAGCCACAGGCAAGGAGTATTCACAACTACCAGGAGATGCAAAAAAAAAGAGGAACAAGTTTTCCCTGAAAGACTGCATGGGGAGTGCAACTCCACCAACAACTCGATTTTACATTTGGCCTCCAGATCTCTCAGAGAATAAAGTTGATGGAGTAAAAAAAAAAAAAAAAAAAAAAGGTGAAAGCTAATCTCTGTATTTTCCATTTGCTCAATAGAAATATTGTTGATATTGTTATATTATTTACAAGTAACTACACACTATACTTACATCATTGTACCTTAGGTATTTTCCTATCACACTTGAATATATTTTCTTATCTGTTAATATAGGCATACCACATTATTTTGGACTCATATTTCTTCATAAATATATGTATGAGTATATGGGGGGATGTATCATATATATATTAAGCTTGGGTACATTATAGCATTTCTACTAAAAAAGTATTATTACAAAATAGTTTTGTGTAAACACTTTTACACTCTCACATAAGTACATAAGTAGAACGGAATACTAGAGATGAAAGGTTTTTGCATCTATATATTTTTGAATATTACTTAGCATTAATAATGTTACAGTAGGTATTCAGGCAGACATGAACAAGGCAGGAGAGAGCCTCCCTACCAGGAATGCCATCTGATAATCAGGTAATGGTTAGGCAGTTGTTAAACTGTCTCTCTAAAATAAGAATTGGTCACAGCCAGTGCCAGGGAAAGGCAGGATTTCAAAGGATAGAAAAAACCTGATAGCGATGATCAGCAGCTTCCCAATAAGATCACAGGAGGAGCTGGGTGTGAGACCTCAAGCATGTGCACTCCGAGGCAAAATGGTGGAATTTAGCGCTTATATGACCTTCCTCTAGAATCACTCAACTGGTAGGGAACACCTCAGGTGAATATGTGCATAATTTTGGAAAACATACTATGCATGCAGCCCCTCCCAAATGCTGGCAGGCCACCTCAAGAGAAGAATCAGAGATGTAAGGTAAGACTCCGGAAGGATGCCAAGGTATAAAACCCCAAGTCAGAAGGTCAAACCACGTACTTAATCTCCCAAGTCATTTGCTTTGCCCTCTTTCAAGTGTGCATTATTCCTTTCATTCCCGCCCTAAAACGTTTTAATAAACTTTCATTCCTTCTCCAAAACTTGCCTTGGTCTCTCTTTCTGCCTTACGCCCCTCAGTTGAAGTCTTTCTTTGAGAAGGTAAAAATTGAGGTTGCTACTTATCTATATGGATTCGCGGTTAACAATAAAACGTTTTTACTTAACATCGTTATTAAACTGAAGATTCAAATAAATGCCATGGGGATAGTTTGTTAAACTTGAATCGCTGTTTAGTAGTCACATTTTCAATGCAAATATGCCAGACAAATGATACTGATATAGCATTAAGCATTCAAAATATGGAGTGATGTGTAGCCTGCTTTTTAACTTGGTTGTAAATTTTTTTTACTAATGCTTATAAGGAGGACAATCATGACAAAAGTTAAAAGATAATAATGTTTGAAAATAAAATGTTAATAGACACCGACTTAGATTTAAAGCAAGAGCAAAGCATACAGGTTATCTGAACAATAATGAATTCACAAAGCAGATAAACATTTGATCACAACGTTGTTGGAGGACTCAAGAGGGTCTCCAGATGCCAGTGAGATTCTAGCCCCAGCCAGAATTCAGAGTAAGAATTCAAGGATGAGTCAGAATAAAGCAGATGTCAGTAAGCTTTTATTGCAAAGCAAAAGCACACACTCAACAGCAGAGTGAGTAGGGCACAATGGAATTTGGGTTTCTAATTTTATGAGCACTTCTAACCAGGGGCTAGAATAACCATGAGGTTTTCTAGGACAAAAGTGAAGTTTTCTTAGAATTGAGGTGCCACCCATTTTTAAACAAAATATGTCCATACTGGGATCTATCATTTTAGTATGGTAATGAGTGTGTAATTAGATCTGCGGTAGGGCATGGGTAACATCAAGTTCCGTGATGGACCCAGCTGATCTCAATCAGCTGAGCGCCCAACCCTTCTGTTAGTCTTGTTAACCAGTCTCTTCCTTGTCCTTGTAGCTAATTTTAACAGCTTGTTTCTTACTGTTTTGTGAAATTACTGCTTGGTATTTTCCCACCTCCTTTGTGATCATCCAACATTCCTATTTTATGGATATTTCTTTAATTTGGGGGTAGGATAATTATTAAGTATTCTGGAAAAGCAGGGGATTTCATAGACACCCATTTCTGACCATTTTATTCCTTGTTTTAATTTTTCTGGAAGAGTCATGGAGATGTTACCCTGACCACAGTTTTGGCCATTTGCTCTTGCATATTTTGGGTTTTCTGTTATCTTGTAGTTTCTTTGCTTACTTCTCATTTTAGCTGTTGTTTGTGCTTTTCCATCCTCTTGTGACTACTCGATACTATTTCTATCTCAAAAGGTAATTTTGTGTCCTAATCCCACCTTGGACTGAGAAGCCAATTAGTATTGTATTTTCAATTAACTTATTTAAAACATCAAAAATCTACATCGTTTTTGTTAAAAATATATATTTGCTACTTTTATTTTTCTGCATAAAGTCATACTGCATTAAGATGCAAGAAGATGCATTAAAGAGTTTATAATTTGTTAATATGTAGTGCTAAATTTATAAAATCTCAATTACAAATATGATATATATATCATATAATCTATTTCAGAATTCTCCATTTTGCTTACATTCAAATTTGTATATTTTTGAGCCAATAAGAATAGTCATAAATATTATTATGATGGAATTGTAGATTATTTTTCTATCAGGTAGTATAAATCTCCTGCATTTGCTATTCTTTGTTCATATTTTATTTTGCTATTTATAAGTTTTTATTATTCCCTTTATGGGTAAGTAATCACAAAATTCCCTCCAATTATTTCCCTCCTTGAATTCACAGCCATTGCAGAATGACTTTGTACCTTCTTAAGATTTTGAAGCCAGTTTTCCCATTTCTTGACTCTAGGGTTACTTTGTGACTTGCTTTGGCCACCAGAATGAGACAAATATAATAATGTGCCAATTCAGAGTCTCAGAATCAGGAGGACTTGCACATTACAGCCTGCTTTTTTCCCCCTTTTTTCAGCACGAAAACAAGGCTTTTCTAGCATCACAAATGACAAAAGAGCAAATATAGTAGAGCCAAGATATTTTAGCTGACAGATGCCATCCCAGACAATTGCCAAAATCAGTCAAGCTCAGGCTAGAAAGGAAGAAACTCTCAGAAAACATAATAAATGTTTGCTTGTTTAGGTCACTAATGCATGGGGTAGCTTGTTGAGATCCTCACAAAATTAAAAATTAATTTTAATTTATTAAAACTGTATATTAAGTTGAGGAAATTGACATATTTAGATTATCTTTTCCTATCCAGGAGCATAGGTTGTCTGTTTATCAGATCTTCTTTTATATTTCTTAAAAATAATTAATCTCTTCTTCATATAAATTTTGAGCTGATAGTGCTTTCTGTTTCCGATTTTTGGTGTAATATTACTACGGTTAGTAAGTTTACAAGCATTCTTATTTTGTTCTCAGACTTAAAGAAAAAGTAAATGAAAATTTCTCCATTAAGGGTATATTGCTACATACATGTATATACCTGTAAATATTTATTTATTTATCAAAACTTATCCTACTTTAAGGCCATAACCCAGCCTTCTCCTTACTGCATTTCCATTCTGAATTTTACTGTTGAATTTTATTCTTTAAACTATATTTGAATCTTTGCTATCAATTTATATTTTCATGTTTTTATATAACATATTTTGAATCAACAAATGTTATAGTCAAGGTATTTTATCTTCACTAGCAAAATATTTTTATAATTTTTGTCCCAACGTTGTCATAAACCATTATTGGAGTTAAAGTGGTATTAGCTTCATAAAATAGGCAACTATTCTTACTTTTCTGTTTTATATGGTATAAGTAATAAAATCCTGTATACTTAGGCTTTTGGAGAGGAGAGAGTTTTTTTTTTTTCTATTGTGCACATTGATCCATTCAAATTTTCTATGTCTACATATGCAAACAGTGACACTTGAATTTTTTCTGAACGTAGGTAGATTGCCTACATTTAAGGATTACTTCTGTTTAGCAGTGAATAATATGAGTTTTATTTGTTAATTTATTTTACATCATAGATATTTCTCATTGTGCAATATTCTATAACATTGATAACATTTGGTTCTTTCAACTAAAAATTTATTTGTTATCAATTAAAAAATACCAGATAGGAAGCCTGAAAATTACCATAATATTTGTTGTATCACAACTAAAAAAAAATGAAGTTTAAGTATCTGACCAAAAAAATTTTTTTCCAGTTTTAATCTCTAGAATTACACTGGAATATCTATCTAGAAATAGGGAGCCAGAGAAGTTGACGTTTTTCCTCTTGTCATTGTCTTTCCCTTAAATATCAAATAATGGAGAAAAAAATTAAAATATGTGTTATCTGCAGATAATCAACTTGCAAGAGAAAGGAAGTAGAGACTGAGAAACAAATACCCAGTTTCCTATTCCAATCATAATTATTTAATCTACTAACTCATAGAAGAAAGAGTTAGAGGAATAAGAGACCAGGAAAGTTTAGGAAAATGTTTCTTTATGGAATCTTGTAAAATGCAAAAGAAGTACCTCACCAACATCACTGATTTTGATTGCATAATCTTCACATCAGAAATGAAGCACTGTAAAATAAATGAGACATACGACTTATCCAGGTGACTGGTCTATCCAGAGAATTATGTTCTCACTTTTGCAGTGATTGATTATTAATTGGTTTTTCTAAACTGTATGTGTATTTTCCTTTGTTGATGGAAGATATGAATGCTGGGAACAAAGAATTGCAATTATCCAATAGTAGCTTGTTTTTGTAGACTAACACGTGCACAGGCACTCATGTTACTGTGATAGTATTTGAGGGTATTTCTTTAAAACTATTTAGCAGTATTTTAAAAGTATACACATAAGATATTTTCCCAATATATTATTGTAGCAAATATGTATAATATAAAGTATACTATTTAAGCATTTCTAAGTATACAGTTAGCAGGTTTTAAATACATTCATAATGTGCAATCATATCACCATCCTTCTCCATAATCCTTTCTTCTAATAAAACTGAAATTCTATGTCCATTAAACAATAACTCACCATTCTCTCTTCAGTTCCTGATATCATTCCATCTATTTCTGGTCTCTATGATTTTAATAATTCTGAATAACTCATATAAGTGGAATCATACACTATTCACCTTTTTATGACTGACTTATTTCACTCAGAATAATTTCCTCAAGATTCATCCATGTTATAGTGTATGTCAGAAATTGTTCCTCTTTAAGGTTGAATAATATTCCATTATATATATATATATATATATATATATATATTCATCTATTTTATTCATCTATTCCACTGTCACCATCAACACCTTGGGTTGCTTCCATTTTTTAGCTATTGTAAGTAATGCTGCCATGAACATGAACATGGGTACACAAATATGTTTTGAAGACTCTGCTTTTATTTATTTTGAATACATACCCAGAAGAGGAATTTCTGGATTACATGATAATCCTATCTTTAGTTTTTTGAGGAACCACCATATTATTTTAACAGTGGATGTACTATTTATGTAACCACCAAAAGTGCACACATGTTCCAATGTCTCCACATCTTTTACAGCACATTTTCTGTTTCTTTTTTTGTTTTAAATAGTAGCCATTCTAATGAGTGTAAAGTGCTATCTTGTAATTTTGATTTACATTTCCCTAATGATTAGTAATGGTAATCAAGAATCTTTTCAGGTGCCTATTTCCATATATGTGTCTTCTTTGGAAATGTGTATTAAAGTCTTTTGCCCATTTTTTTTTTCCCAAAGTCTCACGTTACCCAGGCTAGAGAGCACAGTGGTGCAATCTCAGCTTACTGCAACCTCTGGCTCCCAGGTCCAAGTGATTCTCGGGCCTCAGCCTCCTGAGTAGCTGGAATTACAGCTGTGTGCCACCACACCAAGCTAATTTTTGTATTATTTTTATTTATTATTATTTTTTTAAGTAGAGATGGGTTTTACCATGTTGGCTAGGCTGGTCTTGAACTCCTGACTTCAAGTGATCTGCCTATTTCGGCCTCCCAAAGTTCTGGGATTACAGGAATAAGCCACAGAGCCCAGCCCCTCCTTTGCCTATTTTTGAATCAGATTGTTTGTATTTTTGTTGTTGCATTTTAGGTCCTCTATACATGAATATTAATTTCATAAAATATATAAATTGTGAGTATTTTCTTTTCTTGTGTATGTTGCTTTTTTTATTCTGTTCATATGGCATTTTATTCACTTTTTTCTTTTAGTTTTCATGAAGTCAAATTTTAATCTTTTTTTTTTTTTTTACTTTGTTGCCTGTGTCTTTGGTGTCTTATCCAAGACATCAATGACAAATTCAATATCATGAGCTTCTGTCCTATATTTTCTTTTAAGAGTTTTGTAGTTTTAGGTCTTACATTTAGGTCTTCCATCAATTTTAAATCAATATCTGTGTATGGTGTTAGATAAGGTTTCAACTTTTTTCTTTTGCATATGGGTATCTAATTTTTTCACTATCATTTGCTGAAGAAACAATACTTTCCACATTGAATAATCTTAACATCATTGTCAAATATTTGGGCTCATATGCAAGAGTTCTTTTCTAATATATTGGTCTATATTTCTGTCTTTATGCCAGTACCACACTGTTAATTGCCAGAAATTTGTAGTAGTTTTGAAATCAAGAAGCATATGTCCTCCAGTTTTGTTCTTATTCAATATTATTTTGAATGTATGGGGTCCATTGACATTCCATAGACATTTTGGGGTGAGTTTTTCCATTTCTGCAAAAAAAAATGGCATTTTGATAGGGATTGCATTGAATCTGTAGATTGCTTTGGGTAGTAGTGATGTCTTCACAATAAGAAGTCTTTCAATCTTTGAGGAAGAGATATTTTCATTTATTTATTTAATTTCTTTCAGGAAAGTTTTAGTTTCCATTGTATAGATCTTTTGCCTCCTTGCATAAGTTAATTCATAAGTATTTTATTCTTCTTAATGCAATTACAAATAATTTTTTAATGTTATTTTCGGATTGTTTATTGTTAATGTGTAAAAATCAACTGATTTGTATGTGTTGACTTTGAATTCTGCTATTTTGCTGGGTTTTTTTATTAGCTCTATTTTTTTGTGTGTGGAACTTTATTAGTTCTGTATTTTATGTGTAAAACCTTTAGTATTTTCTACAATTAAGATTATATCATCTGTGAACAGAGATAATTTTGCTTTTTTTCCTTTTCAATTTGAATGTCATTTCTTCTCTTTCTTTTTTCTGGTTAATTGCTTTGAATAGAACTTTTGGTAATATGTTGAATAGAAGTGATGAAGGCAGGTAGACTTATTTTGATACTGATGTTAGAGTAAAAGCATTTATTTTTTCACCATTGCCTAATACAATGTTCGTTGTGGGGTTTTCATACATGAATTTGATTACAATAAGGTAGTTTTATTATATTCCTAATTTTCTGAATGCTTTTTATTATGAAAAATTATTGCATTTTGTTAAATTATTTTTCTGCAACAATTGGAATGATCATGTGCTTTTTTTTCTTTTATTCCTTAATGTGGTTCATTACATTGATTTTTCTTTCTTTTTATTTTTTTAATTTTTTTATTTCAATAGTTTTGGGAGAACAGCTGGTGTTTGGTTGCATGGAAAAGTTCTTTAGTGGCAATTTCTGAGAT
Source organism: Plecturocebus donacophilus (assembly GCA_004027715.1). Classification (NCBI taxonomy): domain Eukaryota; kingdom Metazoa; phylum Chordata; class Mammalia; order Primates; family Pitheciidae; genus Plecturocebus; species Plecturocebus donacophilus. Next base: position 29,540 of record PVKP010001543.1, on the reverse strand, counting down.
TTTGGTTCACCCATCACCAAGCAGTGTACGCTGTACCCACTGTGTAGTCTTTTATCCCTCACTCCCTCTTACTCTTTCCCCTAAGTCCCCAAAGTCCATTATATGAATCTCACGCCTTTGCATCTTTATAGTACCAACGCTGATTACTATCTGTTGGGGCACATTTCTGTTTATGTTTCCCACACACAAATTTAAGCCTTTTCCATCTTAAATAAGCACTTACACACTGTGGCACAACTTTTGCAATTTAAAGTGCAACAGCAAAATTAGCACAAGTTTATTTTTCCTTCTTCATGACTAAGATTCGTTCTTACCATAGATTTTAGCAATCTCAGCGTAAGATGTTTTGTCTTTCCTTATTGAATGTGTAACTTTTACCTTTTCAGTAAAAGGAGGCACTTTACAGTGTTTCTTTGGTATATCATGTTGCTAGCATCACCACCCTTGAGTTTTGAGAACTTTATTAAGTAACATAAAGGTGACTTGAACACAAGCTCTGTAATACTGAGACAGTTGAATTGATTGATCACCCAGCCAGCTGCTAAGAGACTAACAGGTAGCATAGACAGTGCAGATATGCTTGACAAATGGGTGACTCATGTCTTGGGCAGGAAAGGGATGATGTAATTTTATCTTTCTACTTGGAACAGTGTATTTTAAACTCATAAATTGCTTATTTCTGGAATTTTCTATTTAATTTTAGAATGTGGCCAACCAGAGGTCACTGAGTCTACAAAACGCAAAACAATGGATAAAAGGGACTATTATATGTGTCAGTATCTTGATTTTATAAGTAATGATCATTCACATGAGGAAGACTATGTGAATTACTGATGATCACTCAAGTGGGAAAAGGTGGTCCACTTTGATCTCTCCACCACCTATGCTTGTTATATTAGATCATGTTGTCTCTTTATATGTTGGTGAGTGTGTATTAGGTTTACAAATATCAGTCAAAGAGTAAGCATTACTGACTATAAACAACATGATATGCATTAGTAGATAGCTTTGAAGTATATGAAGGTATATGAAGCATTTTCTTTTTCCATAATTGAAAAGCCATTTTTGAAAAGTTTGAAACTAAAATTAGATTAAAATGTAAACAAAAGTGTGTGTCTACATAAAGGTGTGCATAAATTTATATGTGCATATTTACTTGTAATATACTACCTATGGGATTATGTACTTACAAGCACTATGATACAAGTAAATATGTACATACAAATTGGTATATACAAATGTACACTGTATACACATTTGACAGCATGTGTTCTCTTGAGTACCATACTGTTGTGAAAAGCCAAATACACTCAGTCAGACCAATTTAATAGTTGCATAACCTTGGGAAAGTTACTTAGATGCTCTGAGTCATAATTTATTTATAAATTAAAAAAATAAACTCGCCTGCATAACAGAATTTAATTAGTTGTCATGTGTGCATAAGAGAATCTAAAACAATTCCAAATATACATGCACTGCATATGTTCCTATCTGTATTTGCTTTAAAGTATAACTCAGACATTGTATACACATCAGAAATGAAGTGCTATGCTACATTTCTATAATAGTGACATTTTTTAAATCACTGCTATTCTACAATTTATAAAAATAATAAACCTGGATCAAAAACTATTTAAAAATGATTAGACATTTAAAATAAGTTGATAAATACAGTCTATAGTTTTCTTGACCTGGGTCATCACTGACAATACTAGTTTTAGATCACACTGCGGGCCTGGCACAATGTACAGTTCAACAATGGGGATGATATTTATTTTACCTTGGACAAGATAAGTAAAAATGAAGTTAAATACTTGTAACTTCTTCAGCAAGGTATGTAAGAGAAATAATTTAAGACTATTTTCATTCTGGAGGGCCTCTAATAGGAGAATATGAGAATTTGCCTATTACAGCTTCTGTGAAAAAACGCTAAACACTTTTGAGCAGATGTAAATGAGTAAAACCAGTTCATTTTAAAATGTCGACTTTGATGTTTGATGATGAGACACAATAAATGGTTCAATTTGTTTAATAGAATGTTGCCAATTAGTAAGGAACATACAGAAATGTATTATGTCTATCAGAGGGAAAATTATTAGCCGGGCATGTGTGTGTGTTACTGTGGCTAAATATTACTTTATGTGAAGTGTGAGGTTTTAAAAAAGTGTTTCTTTAACTTTTCTAAGGTGATTCCAGTATTGTTATGGCTTACTGATCACAAGATTATATGGATGAAGATACATTTTTACCTTCATAATATTATGCTAATACTAAAACTACATCATGTCCAGGATAATACAACATTTAAAAGACAATCACAAGATAAATATAAGAAACATGTTTGTGCATCTGTGTGTTATGAATATTTATACACTTTTCTGCTCCTTTTTAAGGAATTAAATCTATAAATATAGAAATATTATTCAAATTATGAAAATGTATTTAATAGAATATTACTAGAAAACCTGACCCATTATTCTTAATATTATATGGAATTGCAATTTATTGATATACCTAAAATTATACTGAATGTCAAACCTGTTTTTCATATCTGCTAATGTTTCAGTCTTTGGTCAATGAATTATTTACATACCTTGGAAATTAGTTCAACAATTATGTTTAGATATTAGTGTTGATTGTCAGATATTCTGGCCCAGAGAAGTATTTTATTAGCAGACACATATTCAAACACTTAGGTGTGGTAACAGCTTCTAGTTTATTGAAGAAATGATTTAATTTTTAAAGTAATATGTGTCCATTTTATTCTATTTCCTTAAATATACTGATAAGTAACGCTTTTAACCCTGTTTTATATTAAAATAAATTTTATAATTTGCATGAATAATTTTCACTTTCACTTCGAACTATGGAAGTCAATTTAAGAAGTAACTAATATTGTAGTAAATTTAGCCTAAAATATTTTCTATAGAATTGTCAAATATAGTTTAATTTTTTTAAATGTACTTTTAGTAAAACAATTACAGAAATAGTTAAAATCTAAACATGTTAAGGAAATTGGCTTTGATAGTTTTCACTGTTTATTATTCTAATTCATAAACCTGATGTAATATGTGAGCAGTCATGATCTACATTTCCTTTATATAGGTGGAACTTGAGGAATGCACAAGGAAAAGACATAGATAAATTCATATTCATGTAGATTTCTTAATATTATCTTTTTCTATAGTGAATTTGCCTTGTATTAACTCTTATTTATTTATTTAGAGATAGGGCTGTCACTCTGTTTCCCAGTCTAGACTGAAACTCCTGAACTCAAGTGATTCTCCTGCCTCAGCCTCCTAAGTAACTGAGACTACCCTCTATGAAACTGTATCCCCATCTTGGATTAATTCTTTTGTAATAGATTAAAACATTACTTGAAGGAAACATAGGTTACTTGAAAGTTAAATCCCATAGCTGGAACTAGCACAGGACCCCAGTTCCTTCAGAAGCAGAAACACTGAGAATGAAATTTGCTTAAGGTACAGATGAATACTTTGTGATTAGAAAAGTGTAGATAGTTTTACTTTACACCACAGGAAGTTACGTATTAAAAATAAAATTCTTGAAGAAATAGATCCAAATTTGCATCTTAAATGCCCAGCTAACATATATCCTGTCATTTACAGGTGCTCCATTTGATAAATTAATGTACAAATACATAATAAATAATAAGTGGGTATATATAAATGGACCCATGGATTTAAATGCAAAAGATAAATAAAATGTATTCATCTAATCTTTCTTGCCCTTATTTTTTCACTTGCCAAGCTTTTGCCTTCAACTTAAAGTGCATATATATTTGATTAATGCTATTCCTGTTATGTTCACAACTGCCGGCAATTGTACTCTTCATATTATTACAGCATGTTATGATATTGTACTAGAATGATCACAGTGACTTACATGGCTTTGCTATAATACGGACATTTGTTCTTTTGGGATAGAGCTGTATGCAAATACTATTCCATGAATCAGCTTGACAGCATTTTATATCACTCTAAACTGAAATGACTTTCTTTCTTTAATTATGTTACCTATCATATCCCATCCTAAGGGCTCATTCATTCTGAAAGTCATTAAAATAGAACTACCTGAATTAACAACAATAAACACTATAAACAAATGATAATGTGTTGTTAAATTTAATTATACCAAAGAGCAGTGTATTTTCTTAAATTAATTACAATATTAATTCTGTAATTTCAAATCAAGCTTTGAATATACTGTATTTCTTTTTAAATGATATAAATACACCTAAGCTATAATTCTGATATTAAAGTAAAATAATTGCTTAATAAAATGACAGCCTAATACACATTGTCACAATTCATTGATTTGCTTATTTTACATTTCCTTCCTTTGCAAATTTGCTAATATTACTTTCTATTATAAACTATAAAGCTACTAGTGTAATTTTATTCTTTGTAGTTAGGTTAGGGACTACTGTCATTCAGCACCTTTATTTAGATTGTCCAGTGGGAGGAGCACTCTGCATTGTACGGGGGGAAGAGCATTGGCTAACATACAGTGAAGTGAAAGACAGAAAAACTATAACCAGGGAGTGTCGTGTGTGGTACTGGACAAGTCCCAACAAGTGCATTCTTCACAGCTGACAATGCATAGTTTGAATGCAGCCTTGCTAGTAATTAGAGATAATTTAGTTTGGCAATCCATATCATAAATGAATAATTAAATGTTTTACTTACAATTTTAATTTTATTAATAATATAAAGCTTTTATATTACTTTTTATTTCATTAACATATTGACTACATGTTAGTGATTTTCAACATTTAAGTTTTTAATATATCATTAGCAAATTGAATCTTTGAAAACATTTTCTCCTAATTATTAATATACTTTCTGATAATTATAATACAAGGAACAGCTAAAGCCCTTCTATTTTGTTGCTGAGAAGAAACCAATGATTGAGATATTAATGCTGTTTGGACCATTAGAGAAAACATAATAGCTCAGAAAATTAATCATGTAACACAGGCAAAATGTACATTTGTGAAGAGGCTAGTTTGTGATAGTTCATTCAATTTATTAAATTTAATTCATAGTAAGAATGACAGAATTTAGATGGAAAATAGGAAAACAATGTCAATATAGACAAAATTTCTTGATAATATTAATATCTAATTGTATAATAAAATGAGCACTTTTTAAATCACATTGGAATTGCATAAACACATTTAAAAATGGAAGTTTATTATGTTGATTCATTTTAAAATTTTAATTTTGAAAGACAATAGGCGGCTAATATATGAAAATAAATCACAAGAATATATTTAGGATGAAAAAAGCAATGTAGATACAGACATTCTCATTATTAAGAAATAATGTGCTACACTGACAGAGTATAAGGGAATTACAGGAGATAGTAAAAAGGTATAAGTTTAATAAGAAAAAAATTAAACATTTAAAGTTATATATAAAATTATGAATTTGATCTTTTCAGCTTCCCAGGCGGCTACCATTTTAACACTGTGGATAGGTTTATTTTTCTAAATACATATCTTAATAAAATCCTAGTTACAGATAAATAGACACATAGGTAATCCTACCATACCTACTGACATATATTGTGATGCACTTGTTCACAGATATGTATGTAAATTCTATGTAAATAAAGCAAGCATGACTCACAGACAATCATTATGAAGAAATATTATTTTTATTCTCATGATCACTTAAAATGTATAATCTGTGAACAAATTTTTTGTGTTTTTCCCTCTTATCCCCTGCATGAAACTCTGATCATATTAATTTTTAAAATTACTATGATCTATTTAAAAGGCAAAACAGAATAATAATCACAATATCCAAACTGAGGTATGATCAAAGTTGAATTTAACTATATAAATTATCTTTCTTCCTTTAGCTTATTATTGTTATTTTAAAAAAGACTATTATTGGAATCACTGATGAATTTTAAGTTCTCTTTGTCTTCTGTGACATCTGAACTTTTCTACTTTTATATTTTGACTCTGGAAGAGGAGAGCAAGATATGAAGTATTTCTCCCACCAGAAACCACTGTTTCCTAGACTTTGCTTATGTTCGATATTTTCTTTCTCCTCTACCAAGTATCTTACCTTTGGATTCTCGTAATAAGTGAGTGAATTAATCTCAACAATAAATTGAAATAATTTCTGTACTCCTAAGCATTACTTTGCCTATCACCAGCTTCCTTGGGTGGCTGTCTGAGTGCTTCTCAGGACAGGATCAAGGCAAACATGCTACAATCTCTTCTTTTCCATATGGCAGACAGAAAATGGACATACTTTGCCTAATGGAGTTGGAGTGGTCAGACCTGTCCCAATAAAGTCTCCTTTCCTTAGACCATTTTAACTTGACCGTTTTTCACACAAATGTATGTAAGTTTACCTATTTGATTTTGCGGCACATCATACCATTTTTGGAATGCAATATATTTATGCAATTTTTCCATTGATGGATATTAGATTGTTTGCAGTTGTTTGTAATTACAAAAATTGCTAAGCTGAAATCCCTCAACTGCTTTGAATATTACTTCTGTTTCAAAAATATTTAGAAGTTGAACTTATGAAATCTATGGTTTAAAAATTTTGAATAAGTCAAATTTACACATTTTCCTTTCAAAAACATGTATAACACTTCCAATTTTTAGCAACAGTATAATAGAATCATGGCTCTTTTGCATAGATATTTATAATGAGCAGTAGCCCACAGTTATTTTCTTTTGTATATTTTCTTTGACGTTATATTGTTTTCCATGTTTCCTTCATAAAAATAATTTTTGATTTACTTTCTTCTATAATATGTAGTATTTTAAACAGCACCAGAAATGCATACTTCTTAATAGTTAAAAATAATTTACTTATGAAGTGAGAAGGTAGAAAACAAATTATTGTTGTTTTATAGGACCCACTTAAACAGTTATTAGCTCTTTTTTAATTTGATAAGATCATAGGCAATTACTATACAGAAACAAAGTGATTTCCTCTCTTATTATACTCTATGACTCAATTTTTGTGATAATTACTGTTATATGAATTGTGACCTTTTAGTCTTATTTAGCCCAGCTACTGGCAGAAAAATATGTATGAGTAAAATTTGAAGCTATCACTGTGTACAAATGCTATACCTTATACCTACTTTATTTCTTGAATTGATTAAGTTTGACCCCAGAAAAACAAAGCATAGAGAGTAAGAACACAAATTAAAGTAAATGTTTATGTAACTATTTCAGAAGTCATCCAAATTTATGCAGCATACTAGAATTACATTCAAATTTACAAGCTGTATATAAATAATACAGAATATCAGAGAGAATTCACTTTATAGTTTTGTTTTAAGCTTAAATAATTATACAAAAATTTTACAATTTAGAATTATTAGTTAAAATTATTGACACACTTCTTCCTTATTACTGTACAAGTAAAATGTATGAGTAGAAAAATATTTTCATGCATATATAGCAATTATATGATCTTTTGAATACTATGTATTTTTAGATTTCTATGCATGATATGATTCTTGATATGATTCATTCAACACAACTTATTAAAATAATTATCATTTATGAAGCAATTACAATATATCATTTTATATTATTGTTATACATGTATTTATCTTCTCTTAAATAACCTGTAATATTAGAGTAAAAATATCACATTTTGTTAATATTGTATTTACTGTTTGATAAACACAATTCACAATATGGGCTCAAAAATGTCCAATAACTCATTTAAATTTGAAGTACTTTACAATAATAAGACAAGTTTACATACACTGTTGCATTAAAAACAAAATTCTTTGAAGGAAGTAGAATAGGTTAAATAAAATGATAATTTTAGAGGTAAAGAAATATTCTATCAAAGAAAGTTGGTTTCCTACCATCATAAAACTGGCTGGCCACACGATCTTGTGGAAACAGGCAAGACTCCCAAAATTTTAAATAAATGATCCCAGAAATGGGATTTTTGTGGCAATATTGAGAATGAGATATTTGGATGGAGGGAAGTTTCCCTACTCCATTGGTACAACAGGTAGGTATATGGCCAAGCACATCTTTTCGTATGTGGACGTTTTAATAATAGACAGCAAGGTTTTAACAACTTTCACTGAAATATAGTATCTGTGGTCTTTCTTCTTGAACCTGGGTGGGTTTATGACTGCTTCAACTAATAGGGTGCAACAAAAGTGACATTATGTGACTTCTAAGACTAGGTCAATAAAAGTCATGCATTTTCTACCCTGATCTGTGGTATCATTGTTCTCCAATCCTCATGCTGTCATGAAAGAAGTCTGATTACTGAGACTTCCATGTGTTGAAGAAGCCAAAGCCAAAACCACAGAGTCCTTCCAGTAGAGAATTATAAGTTGAATCTAGATATTGAGTCATTATGGCCACCTCATGGTTGCCTACAGGGGACTAAATCAACCCAAGATAAATGGATTGGATGTTGAGAAAGTTGACAGGACATATGCACCCTGTGTGAATAGAAATATTTATTATTTGCAGAATGAGGCTTTCTGGAGAGAACAGGGCAGGCATCCAAGTGGCTCCATTTGCATTGAGCAAAGATGAGGTGAGTGGCTCTGATTTTATTGTGGTTTGTGGCTGGAGCAAGGATAAGGATGTGGGCCAGATTTGTTGGAAACTTCCTGAAGCTCTAAAGAAGGGAGTGTATGTGCCTTCTTATCAACTTGCCCACATTTGTGACAAAAAGAGGTAAAAGAGGCATAGAGCATAAAAGCTATGTCAGTAATCAAACAGGAAAAATAGAATCAGTCTTTTTATTACACCACCAAAGTAAAAAAAATGTAAGTGTTTTAGGCCCCAGACATTTGAGTCACCTGCAGTAATTCAAGTTTCCTAGCTGACGTCCTAGAATCCTGGAGAAGAGATTAGTCATATCCTCTGTGTTCTTTTTAAAATTCTGAATCCCAAATTCCATGTACTTAGAAAATATGTCTTATTTTATGCCACTAAGTTAGGTTGTGGTCTGTTTTGAAACAATAGATGCAGTGAATACCATGAGGTCAAGGGCTCCAAAGTTCAAGAAACTGACTTTTCCCAGACTCTCCTAAACAATTAAACTGACACTTTTTGCTTGATAGCTAACCCAAGATTTTGTGTGCCCCTAAAAAAAGTTGTGCTCTATGCTCACCTCCTCCAATGGGAGCCACTGGAGGAGAATGAATCCCTCTACGGCATAATGCCACAGTACCCATCCAGGTCCCTGACTACATGGGCATCTTGGTAGAATATATAAAAGCGGTACACATGTGTATACTGACTCTTCTCCCAGCAAACTTTAGCAACACCAAGGAAAGCTCCTGGTGTCTTCCTGAGGATCATTGCACAGTAAGTTTTCAAGCTCGGGCTATTTGATCCTGTATTGCACTGTCCATTTTAAAATTATCAAAATCATTTTATTATTTATTATACAGCATTAATGATTTGTATTATACTTATGAATAAATGAGTATAAAATAAGACTTTAAAAAGTCTTAGCAATTTTATTGACAAGTTAATATAACCAGCTACTGGGTTTTGCAAATATTTTACTTTTTCTGTTGCCATGGCAATTGGTATACGTATACAAATGTTTACAGTAAATTCATTAATGTCATGACTCAGTGGAACAGAGTATAAAATATTACACATGTAATATCTTATGAGGTCAAAAATAATCTATAAATTGAGAATAATATTTTTGTATGCATATTTAGGCAATAATTTTATAAGGCACTTGTTTAAGTGATATATTTACCTACTGTATAGTAATACTATAAGCTCGTTACTTGAAAAAGTATATAATTATTCAAAGTTCTTCAGATCAAAAATGTTAGGTTTTAAGAAAAATAATACAGATGATAGTGTTAAAACTTTTTTTAGCCATTTGGAAGTAAACAATACTTTTCAAATTCTCACCATGAGACAAGGATACATTGGTGGCAATGATGGATATGTTAATTAGCTTGATTGAAGCTTTCTACAGTGTATACATAGGTTAATGTATCATATTGTACCCTAGAAATATATACGATTATTATTAATCAATTTAAAATATAAGGAAGTTAAAAAAGAAACTAAAAATGTAAAATAAAAATAGAAAAATAAAGTAAAAATGTAATAATATAGGAACTGAATCACTTTAACCCCATGGTGTAAATAGCATATAAAATTAGTTTAAATTTAAGTAGTAAAAAAGAATGAATTTATTAAAAAATAAAATAAAAATACAAAATTATTTTACTCACTTAATAGTTACTATTCAGAATATCAACAGACAAAAGTACATCAAAAATAAACAAGCTTCACTTTTATTAAAGATTGACATTTCTAATATTTAAGAAATATTGTAATAGCTATTAGCCAATTTTTTTTTGTTAATAATAAGCATATTTCTACAAATGTAGAAATTTTTGAGGAATGCAACTAACTTTGTCAAACGTAAAGAACTATTAATCTCCATTGTCCCAATACATGTTACTGGATATGAAAGGAAATGAGTTTAGCAAATTTTTAAATACTATTCTAGTTCATGTCTCTTTTGTGAAAGATGAGCATTTATATTATACTAACTCTCTTTGAACTGACATTGTGTAAATATATTCAGTGAGGAGATACTCATTAGGAAATGCAAACTGTGTTCAATTTACATATACCTGATACATTTTAAATACTATTTATTATTATTTCTCACTAAAAATCTCATGATAGACAGTAATGTCTTTAGTCAATTGAGAAAATCATAACAACATGGCAAATTAGTTATTAAAAGAAATACGATCAATACTTGTTAACTTTTAAATATCCTAATGAGGTATAATCTGCTTGTTTCTCTAAGTGACCTAATTTTGGTGTTCATTTTAAAATCTAAAATACAGTTTTCTAAAATAAATTTAAGCATAAACTTTCCCAGAACTATGAATCTAAGCCATGGTTGACTAATAATTGCATCAAAGTGTTAATGTACAGAAGTAAACAATAATTTTAAAAGACAGTTCTCACAAAATTTAAAAAGCATCAGGAACCCACACTATGTGGCTGTAATATTGCTCATTTCTGTTTCTATCCAGTGTGAGAAAAACATATAGAGAAGGATCTAGAAACAAAAATTTTAATCAAAGTTAATTCATTTTTGAATATTTTTAAAGAGTTTATTTACAAAATAAAAACACATAGATTTAAAATTTGAGGTTTGATTGTAACAATCCCTTTTTGATTAAGGCATTATATAGATTTTATAATTCCTTGATATTAAAATGTATTATTTAAAAATGAGCTATAGACAACTGATACTTTGTACCGTTTTAAAGACTGCATTTTGGTAGAAAAGAATAAAAAGAAAATTTTGTCTGTTATCACTTTATGTACCTCTATATTTGAACCATGGTTACTTGGAATTCATTCAAATAGTCAGGGTGGCGTACATTTCCAAATGCCCATAGAGTGTGCTCAGTTGATTCTTCCTTTCTATATTTTTTTGATGTGTTCTTCGCCTGGTAGCAATGTATTGCATAGTACCCATTTAATATGAAATATCTTACCTCACTAATTCAATTTTAGGATGTTTGAAGTGAAATAATGACATCAATTGTTTGCATTACTTCATTTTTAATATAAATATTTTCAATATGTGAAAAATTATTTTTATATACTTATTATAATTTGCCAAATATTGATGTATTTAGGGTTGTAGGAATTATTCATTTAATCTTCTCTTAAATAGATTATCTAATAAAATTAAGATATTTGGTTACAGAGTTGAGATGTAAAATGCTGACAATATAAAAAGCAAATCTGCCCCTATGTTTCATTACATAAACACATCTTTTAACTTTGGGTTATCTTTACTTAGAAGATTGTATAAAGTTCAGAGAAAGTTAAAAACAAAAATAATTAAATTACATTAAAATATTATAAATAATTCTGCATGTATTTATTTCTTTATGCATCTTAGTACTTAGAGACACAGGCAAGATTGAGTTGTTGTTTATATTAACCTCACTGACTTACTACGCTACAAATTATCAAGCACCTAGTTAGTCTTCAAAGAAAATGTTTTATTAACAGCATAGAATTTAGAGCATGTAGAAAACATATTCATTAAATAATCTATTATTTTAAAAGATAAAAGGGAAATAAACCAATGAGTTTTTCTAGTTAGATATAAATTGTCTAACAGAACAAAGAGTCCATTGTCTTTGTTTGGGGTCTGATGATTTCTTCTAATAAATCACTGACACTCTATTTTGTCTTAACTAATTCTATGTTATGTTGAACATATTTAGTACTTTAATTTTTAATCAATAATGGATATCATAATTTTACATTATGTTTCAAGAATTAAACATCTACATAACTGTTAATAACAATGAGAAGAAATAGGATTTAGTAAATATCTATGGGAAATACACAGAAAATACCTTTGAATAGACAAAAATGTGGATTCTCCCCTCCCCTCACGGGTATTCCTTCCTCTGTACTCTATTTTCTGTTTTCTGTATTTTCTTTTCTCGGTACTCTATTTTCTGTTTTTTCCCATATTTGAGATTTGTTCCTGGTCTCACTTGATTTGTCAGAAAAAGAGTTAGTACACCCTTGAGTTTAAATAGAAAAATGGAAAACTAAAATAAGCAGTAAATCTCCTTAATTTTTCCCTTCAGTCAGTCCTTCACACAGGCTCCCACATACAATGTGAGGCTAATATTCTGTCACATTTTTATCTGTTCACCACTAAAAAAATAGGAGACAGCTTTAAGAAAAGGAAAAGTGGGCAAAGAACGTGAACAAACACTTTTCAAAAGAAGACACAGAGGTGGCCAACAAGCAGATGAAAAAATGTTCAACATCAGTAATCATTAGAGAAATGCAAGTCAAAACTACAATGTCATCTCATCCTCCCAGTCAAAATGGCTACTATATAAAAGTCAAAAAATAATACATTTTTCCAAGTTTGTGGAGAAAAGGAAATATTTACACATTGCTAGTGGGAATCAGTCATTTTAGAAAGCAGTATGGTGATTTCTCAAAGAACATAAAATAAAAGTACCATTTGACCCAGCAACCTCATTATTGGGTATTCACCCAGAGGAATATAAATCATTCTGCCATAAAAAGCACATTCATACAGATATTTATCACATTGGTATTCAAAAAAGCAAAGACATGGAATCAATGTAAATGTCTATCAGTGGTAGAATGGAAAAAGAAAATGTGGCACATATACACTATGAAATAGTATGCAACTATAAAAAAGAATGATGCCATATCATTTGCAGCAACATGGATAGAACTGGAGGCCATCACCCTGAGTGAACTCATATAGGAATGGAAAGCCAAATGTCACATGTTCTCACTTATAAGTGGGAACAAAACGTTGACTACACATGGACACAAAGAAGGGAACAACAGACACTGGGGCCTATTTGAAAATCAAGAGTGGGAAGAGGGGGAGAATCGAAACACTACCTTCAACTAGTATACTTATTACTTGAGTGATTAAATTTGTACAGCAAACCCTCTTGCCATGCAATGTAACTACAGAGCATACCTGCACCTTTTACTGCTTTGGTTAAAATTATTACTAGGGGAAAGGGCATGGTGGCTTATCCCTGTAATCCAAGGATTTTGAGAGGCTGATGTGGAAAGATCACTAGAGCCCAGGCGTAGATTATCTTTCTGATATGCTGTTGCCTTCAGTTAGCTAGTACTGTGTTGAGGATTTTTGCATCTATGTTAATCAGGAATATTGGGCTGTAGTTTTCTTTCTCTTGTTGTCATGTCCTTTAATGGTTTTGGTATTAGGGTGATACTGGCTTCATAGAATGATATATGGAGGATTCCCTCTTTTTCTGTCTTTTGGAATTGTGTCAATGGGATTGGTGCCAATTCTTTGAATGGCTGATAGAATTCAGCAGTTAATCCATCTGGTCCTGGATATTTTTGTGCTGGCAATTTTTTAATTACCATTTCAATCTCACTGCTTGTTTTTGGTCTGTTCAGTTTCTATTTCTTCCAGGTTTAATCTAGGAGTGTTTTATATTTTGATGAATTTATCCATCTCCTCTTGGTTTTTTGGTTTGTCTGCATAAACGCCTTCATAGTAGCCTTAAATGATCTTTTGTACTTCTGCAGTATTGGATGAAATATCTACCATTTCATTTCTAATTGAGCTTATTTGGATCTTCTGTCTTACATTTTTTTTTAATCTTGCTAATAATCTATCAAGTTTGTTTATATTTTCAAAGAACCAGCTTTTTTTCCCCCATTTATCTTTTGTACTTTTTAATTTCAATTTCATTTAGTTCTGCTCTGATCTTTGTTATTTCTATTATTCTATTGAGTTTGGGTTTCGTTCGTTTTTATTTCTCTATTTCCTTGAGGTATGACCTTAGATTGTATATTTGTGAAATTTAATTTTGTCAGATAAAAAATTCTTGGGTGATAATTGTTTTAAGGAGGCTAAAGATAGGACCCCGATCCTTTCTAGCTTGTAGGGTTTCTGCTGAGAAATCTGCTGCTAATCTGATAGCTTTTCCTTTATAGGTTACCTGATACTTTTGTGTCGTAGCTCTTAAGATTCTTTCCTTAGTCATAACTTTAGGAAACCTGATGACTATGTGCTAGGGGATAATCTTTTGGCGAAGAATTTCTAGGTTGTTTTTGAGCTTCTTATAGTTAGATGTCTAGATCTCTAGAAAGACCAGCGAAGTTTTCCTCAATTATTTCCTCAAATATGTTTTCCAAAGTTTTAGATTTCTCTTCTTTCTCAGGAAGACTCATTATTCTTATATTTGATCATTTAACACAGTCCCAAACTTTGGGACTGTTTTTATTTTTATTTTTTGTTGTTGTTTTTCTTTGTTGGATTGGGTTAATTTGAATGCCTTGTCTTCAAGCTCTTAAGTCCTTTCTTCTACTTGTTCAATTCTATTGGTGAGACTTGCCAGTGTTCTTGGTATTTCTCTAAGTGTGCACTTCATTTCCAGAAGTTGTGATGCTTTTATTTATGCTATTTGTCTCTCTGGATACTGTTCCATCCATACCCTGCATCATTGAAAAGAAAATTCTTTCAGTTGGTATTTAGGCTTCTCTGGTGCCTTCTTGAGTAGCTTAATAATTGACCTGAATTCTTTTTCTGGAAACTCAGAGATTTCTTCTTGGTTTGGGTCCACTGCTGATGGGCTAGTGTGATCTTTTGGGGGTATTAAAATACCTTGTTTTGTCATATTACCAGAATTCTCTTTCTGATTATTTCTCCTTTGGGGAGATTATGTCAGACGGAAGTGACTCAGGGACTCAGGGCTGTTGTTCAGATTTTGTTTTTGTCCCACAGGGTACTCCCGTGAGTACCATTTGACATAACTTTTTACCAAGTCTTATGCCAAGAAAATGTTCTTATATGTTATAATTTTCTGAAAGTTCGAGCTATCATTAACTTTCTTTGAAGAACTGGAAATAAGCACCTTAAACTTCATATGGAACCAAAAAAGAGCCTGCATAGCCAAGACAGTCCTAAGCAAAAAGAACAAAGCTGGAGGCATCATGCTACCTGACTTCAAACTATACTGCAAGGCTACAGTAATCAAAACAGCATGAGACTGGTACCAAAACAGACATATAGAGCAATGAAACAGAACAGAGGCCTCAGAAGTAATGCCACACATCAACAACCATCTGATCTTTGACAAATCTGACAAAAACAAGCAATGGGGAAAGAATTTCCTGTTTACTAAATGGCGTTGGGAAAACTGGCTAACCATGTGCAGAAAGCTGAAACTGGACCATTTCCTTACACCTTCTACAAAAATTAACTCCAGATAGATTAAAGATTTAAACATATGACCTAACACCATAAAAACCCTAGAAGAAAACTTAGGCAATACTATTCAGGTCATAGGCACAGGAAAGAATTTCCTGACTGAAACACCAAAAGCAATGGCAACAAAAGCCAAAATAGACAAATGGGATTGAATTAAACTTAAGATCTTCTGCACAGCAAAAGAAACTATGATTAGAGCAAATCAGCAATCAACAGAATGGGAAAAAAAATTTTGCAAGCTACCCATCTGACAAAGGGCTAATATCCAGAATCTACAGAGAACTAAAACAAATTTACAAGAAATAAGCAAACAATCCCATCAAAAAGTGGGCAAAGGATATGAACAGACACTTTTCAAAAGAAGACATTTATGTGTCCAGCAAACATATGAAAAAATGCTCATCATCACTGGTCATCAGAGAAATGCAAATCAAAACCAACATTGAGATACCATCTCACACCATTTAGAATGGCAGTCATTAAAAAATCTGGAGACAACAGATGCTGGAGAGGATACAGAGAAATAGGAACAATTTTACACAGTTGGTGGCAGTGTAAATCAGTGCAACCTTTGTGGAAGACAGTGTGGCAATTCCTCAAGCATCTAGAAATAGAAATACCATTTGACCCAACAATTATAAATCGTTCTATTATAAAGACACATGCACTCATATGTTCATTTCGGCACTGTTTACAATAGCAAAGACTTGCAACCAACCCAAATGTCCATCAATGATAGAGTGGATAAAGAAAATGTTGCACATATACACCATGGAATACTATGCAGCCATAAAAAAGGATGAGTTCATGTCCATTGTAGGGACATGAATGAATCTGGAAACCATCATTCGCAGCAAACTGACACAAGAACAGGAAACCAAACACCACATGTTCTTACTCATAGGTGGGTGTTGAACAATGAGAACACATGGACACAGGGAGGGGAACATCACACAGTGGGGTCTGTTGAGGGGTAGGGGGGTAGGAAAGGGAAAGTAGGGGTGGGGAGGTTGGGGAGGGATAGCATTGGGAGAAATAGCTAATGTCAGTGATGGGGGGTGATGGTGGCAGCAAACCAACATAGCATGGGTGTACCTATGTAACAATCCTGCAAGATCTGCACATGTACTCCAGAACTTAAAGTATATTTTAAAAAAGTTGTATAGGTGTATTTTTTACATTTGACTCTATAATTGTTTTTTGTTGTAAAGTGTGAAGATTAAGTTAAATTTTGTGGGAGTTTTTTGGTTGTTTTGTTTTCTTTTTCCTATGGATATACAATTATTCTGGGACTAGTTGTTGAAAAACTGTTTACTCCATTGCATTTCTTTGTACCTTTACCAAAAATCATTTGACTGCAATTCTGTGAGTCTATTTTTCAGTTTTCTATTTCGTTCTATTAATCAATGTGTCTATACCATCACCAGTACCACTCAGTATGTGTTATGGTGATGGTATATTAGGCCTTAGTATTAGGCAGAGTAATTCCTCCTTCCTTATTTTTTTAATAAACAAACATTTTTAATAAACATAAACTTTTTCTCCATTTATTAAGATCTCTGACTTCTGTTAGTGTTACATGATTTTCAGTATACAAATTCTATGTACTGTTTGTTAGATTATACCTAAATATTTCATCTTTTTTAGAGGATCTAAGTGAAATTATAAATTTAAATTTAATAAACTGTGAGTTCATTTTAAATGTATATAAATGTAATTATTTTTTCTATGTTTATCTTGCAACTGTGGCCTTGATAAGTGAAGTTATTAATTCTAGTAATTGTAGGTAAATCCAATGAAGTAACCAATATACAACATGTTATAACCTGCAAATATATACCATATTCATTTTTTCTCATAATATGTAGCCTTTTAAAAATATTCTTTCTTTCCTTCTGAAATATGTTAACCAGAACCTCTTGTTCTGTTTTGAATAACAGTATTGAAGATTAGCACTTGCTTTATTTTTGATCATCAGAGAAAAGCATTTTGTCTTTTATCATTAAATATGATGTTAGCTGTATTTGATATTTGATAAATTAATTTTTTTCTTAAGTAATATCTTAATTAACTGCATTATTTATAGAAGATAAAAGTGCATCTTAACTGTTATTCATTTTTCTAATTATTTTACAGAAGCCACAGTTTCTATTCTAGTAATGTTCAAAATGTGGTAGCATCAACATTTTATAAGGTTATCATTATGCTTAAGCTAGCTTATGCATTTAACGTAATTGCACTTTTATTACTTAATTAATAGAAACTAAATTATAAAAAAATATAACAAAGCATGTATAACAAAGATAATATTGGCTTAGCTATATCAACTGAAGAACCTTGGCCTTATATAAATGGAATTTGTTTGTGACATTAATACTTTCATCATATTTTGACCTCAGTGAAGTTTTATACAAGTAGACTAACCAATTTTGAATGATGTAATGTAGTTTTATAAAATTAGATTTGTTATCTTTTTCCTCTTACTCCAGGAAGTCACAGCCACAAAAATGTAACAAGAAAAATTAGATATAAATCTCCTCCTTAAAAAGTTGAGCTATCTTGCTTAAATTCAAAATAATTTAGAAGATCTTTTAATGTAAGTATTGTGGATTAAACACGCATTCAAAGAATTTAGACATCTTCATAGCTCAAGCCTTGTATTCACATGCATTTCTATATGGATGTGCTATTTTTGGTATCTTATGTCACTAATATTGGCAATACAATATAATGAAACAAATATATGCTAATTCATTACATACATTGGATCAATTATGCAGGTTTATTATTTGTTCCTGTAGTTCACGTATGTGGCATGTGACCCAGGATAATATTTCCCCTTTTAGGAATGAAATGTGTGTTTCCTATTTGCTGGACGTCTTGGCAGACAAAAGCTCTCATTTAAGTCTCTCCCTGGAACTTCTTTTCAGCTAAAGATAGCTTCTTTTCCCAAGAAAGAGTACACATAATGACAACTAGTGCAGGAGTAAATAATTTTAGTTAGCGTGCCTAAATTCAAGATAAGTCTAAAGAGCCATCCCAGCTCCTTATCTCTTCATTGTATTTGCTGAGTCTTGGTGGAGCAATATGGCAGCTAAATCTCTCCTCTGCTCAATTCTTCTTCCTTCACTTCTCTACTGGTGTTGATCTCATGAGTTATTATAAACTTTCTATACATACAAAGAACTGCAATAGCACCTATGTGAATTCTTTCTTATAAAATTCAATATTGTCTTCCAATGGCAATTAAAATTTGTATATGAAAAACTGTATGACAAAACTAAAAAAAAAATGTTTAATAGCTCCTAAGAAAGTTCAGTAATGGCCCCTACACAACTAAGAACATTAGAGGTAATGGAATATAAGTTAATGTGGAGTATCAGGAAATGACATGGCAGAAGGAAATAAGTACAATATTATTTTTTGCAGCCAAAAATGTTTCATTACTCTCAAACTGTACGCCAATGTAAAATACTTTAAAAAATTTATATATTGAGCCTTGTAGTACATTAACTATGCAGTGGCTACCAATTATTCCCATACTTGTGTTTTTGTTCTTTTCTTCTTGTCAAAAAAAATGAAAAGAAAGAAAAAATAAAATAAAATAAAGAAAGAAACCATTTTTTCTTCAACTGAATTTGTCCTATCCTGGAAACATCTTTTGACCAACAGAACATGCAAAAATGACATTGTGTGATCTCTGGGCTTAGGTTTTAAGATGATTTACAGTTTCCTTTGTATCTGTCCTCTTAGAAGTCAGTCAGCTGTCATGTAAAGAATTCCGACTTTCTGATGAAGAGTAAGACCATTTATAGGGACTGAGAATGAATGACAACTTATATGAAAAGAAAGCCCTAGCCAATCCTCAGGCATTCCAGCAATCCAGCTGAGATGACAGATGTGTAAATGTAGGCACATGTCTGTCAGTAACAGTTGAGCCACCCTAGCCAACATCATAACATCATATGGAGAACCAACAGTCCGTTCATGGAAAATCCCACCCAAAGTGAAGAATGATAAAGGAATAAATAATTGTTTTGAACGAGTCATTCATTATACATCAGATAACTGAAATAATCACATGATAATCAATTTAAAATTGTTTGTCTCAAATTTCCAAGCCAAATAATAACTAAAAGACATATTCAGAAAGTTGCAAACTAGTAAATATGTCTACTGGGTTTTCTTAAAATATAGATTCAGTTTATTTCAGAAAAATATATAATAAATTTATTCATTTAATATAATTATTTTGCTCTAAAATAAACTAAGGGCAAGGGCTTATAACCCAGTTATATGTTATAGGTCACTCTACTGAATTCTTTAAACATGATATATTTCATAGAAATATGTAAATAATATAATATCCTGCTTAACATATGGTAGCTGGTATTTTTATTATCATTTACTCTACAGTCAAAAACTGCATATGGTCCTGGACATAGTCTATAAAAAAACAACTTTAATCTTAACTCTGCTAAGTTATGAGAAGAACAATATAGAAGAGAGAAAACAAGGCATATTTTAAAATTTGATAAAATTAAAAGAAAGAAAAAGTACAATGGCAAGGAGGCTCATAGTGCTTGTTTGAGAGAGTATTATCAACCTGAATTAGGTCTGCCTTTGATTCTCTGTGTTTTGAATGTTTAAATAATTTTTCTCAGTCCATCTCTCCATCTTTTCCTCTGCTCAATATTCCTAGCTGGTAGTTTCCACATAATGATGTCCTTCATTATGGACATTAACCTATGGAGACATTAACCTAAATTCTACAAGACGACAGCTGAAAAATGGCCTTTATAGTTGGTTCATTAATAGAAGTACATGTATGCTAACAGATGACTTACAGGAAATAATTCAGTAAGGTTGGCTATCTTTGAATTATATTACTTCAGCTTTATAGGTTGCTACTATTTTAAGTCATTGATTTTAATAGATATGGAGAAATATGTACATTAGACTAAAAAGAAAGTAAATTTTTGTGAATAATGAGAATTATGAAACTAGTTATTAGTTCGACTCTTTTAATATTTTTTTTGTTCTCATATTTCCCTAATTCTCCCCCATCTGCTTTTACGTTAATTGCTCATCAAGTACAGTGATCTAGGCATTAAGGGAAACAACACATCTGTCCTAAGCCTTTCTTACATCCTTTATTCCTTCCACTGAAACTTTTACTTCACTTATATAGAGCAATTATAGTCTTGTGTCACTTACAAGTGGGGATACGATTTGCGAAAGGCATTGCTAGGCAGTTTTGTCTTTGTGGGAACATCATAGAGAATACTTACACAAACCTAGATAGTACAGGCTAGTACACATGTAGGCTATATGGCACTGCCTATTGTTGTTCCTAGGTTATAAACCTGCACAGCATATTACTGTACTCAATACTGTAGGCAACTGTAACACAATGATAACTATTTGTGCATCTAAATATAGAATAGGTACAGTAAAAATGTATTATAATATTATGAGACTGGTAATATATGTATGTTGTTGTTGATTTAGGCATCATGGATCACAGAATTGTATATTAATTGAAATACAATATTAAAATTACCCTCAAGCTTTAGATAGTATTGTAAAATATTTTAAATTGTCATCTTAAATTTAAACCAGAGGTTTTTTTTTTAATTCTTCCATCTACTTAAAATCTTAAAATAAATTGTTTTTTGAAGGGAAATATTACTTTTAAATATAACCATTGTTATCGAAAACTTATATGCTTGAGGAATTTCATTAAAAATTAATAGAAATTGTTAAATTGAAACACAAAGATCATGTTTGAAATGACTATAAATAATGCTTTATAATATAATATCCATTTTGGGGAGATTTTCGTATCTCATGGTGATTGGAAGCACAGGAATTATGGATGTCAGTAAGTATAATGAAAGCCTAAGATAAGAATATAAAGAAACAATAGCTACTTATTCAAGTAATGAATTTGCAAAAGGAAAAAGAGAGATTCTTGTATTTATCCCAAGTATATCTTCTATTAGTCACACACTAGCTGAATGTTCCCTACATATTTTTTTCCTTAGGAAATCCTTATGACAGTCATATTTGATGTAGGATTTTATTTTATTTTATTTTATTTTATTTTTTTAAAAAAGAACTTTCACATGACCCTATACTAACAATTTGAAATAATTTCTAACTTTACTAAGACATAAGTAGGGAGGTTAGGGAGGTAAATGTAGCCTATCCCCATATATACTTTATTTTACTTTAATTTTTAAATATAGTCACTTAAAAATTTGTACAATAGAATAAAACACATGTCAAGACTATATTGCTATGTATTAATATGTTATTAGGTGCTGTATTCTGAAAATATAGTTAAGAAAATTAACTCAAACATTAACCTATTATTTATACTATCATTTAATGAGCATTTTTATGGTAGACACTGTATTCTACACTTTAAGTATATTGTATAAGATATCTGTATAAGGAACCTAAAAACAAAATGTGTTCACTTTTCGAGATTTGTAAAGTATATAGCTTAAACTCTTAACATATTTAGGGTCATCCAACTAGTTAGTGTTAAAGCCATCTAGGGAGAAAAATATCTCTAACTGAGAAACATTTGGCTTATTCCTTTTCATTTTATATTTGGATCATCTAACTCCTAGGAAATTATTATTTTCATGTTTCAACCTAGAAACACCTGAGGCAGGAAGTCAGGATCATAGCACTTTTGCTTTGATCCTCAAACTAATCCTTAGGGTGGTTCTAAAATAATCATTTGAAACATTTTTCAACACTAAAAATTTTCTTGACCTCAGCAGATCATCTAAAAATATGACAAGTCTGTGCAGGATCATCGTTACTTGGATCATATGCTTGTTCTTTTTTTGTTTCCCTTATCCTGTTTTTTTCACATTGAACCCTTCAAACATCAGTTTATAACTGACGACTCATTCAAGTTTAAGGCAAAGGCAAAAAATTGCTACTTTTATGGTGTGTGTATGTGTGTGTGTGAGTGTGTATCTGTGTGTGTGTTTGTATGTGTATGTTTGTGCCTGTTGTATATATGCCTCTGTGTGATTACTGACTTGTGGAATTCACATTAGGATGAATGCCTGGTAAAACTTCTTGCTTCAAATAGCCCTCTCCTGAACATACCTACTATGGTTTGGTTCATCATACCCACCAAATCTCAACTCAAATTGTAATCCCCATAATCCCCATGTTCCAAGGGAGCGACCTGATGGGAAATGATTGGATCATGGGGGCAGTTTCACCTACACTGATCTCATGGTAGTGAGTGAGTTCTCATGAGATCTGATGGTATTATAATGGGCTCTTCCCCCTTTGCTTTCTCTCCTGCTACCATGTGAAAAAGGTGCTTGCCTTATTCACCTTCCACCATGATTTGAAGTTTCCAGAGGCCTTCCCAGCCATAGGAAACTGTGAGTCAATCAAACAGTTTAGAGGCCTCAGAAGATGACAAGTAGATGTAGGAAAGTTTGGAAACTCTTAGAGACTTGTTGAATGGATTTGACTAAAGTGCTGATAGTATTATGGGCAATGAAGTCCAGAATGAGGTAGTCTCAGATGGTAATGTGGAACTTACTGAGAATTGGAGCATAGGTTACCCTTGCTATGCTTTAGCAAAGGGACTGGTGGCATTCTGCCCCTGCTCTAAAGATCTGTGGAAATTTGAACTTGAGAGAGATGCTGTAGAGTATCTGGTGGAAGAAATTCCTAAGCACCAGTGTTCAAGAGGTGACCTGACTTTTTTTTTAGAGTATAGAGTCAGTTGCATGTGGTGGCTCACGCCTGTAATCCTAGCACTTTAGGAGGCTGAGGTGAGTAGATTGCTTTATCTCAGGAGTGTGAGACCAGCCTGGGGAGCACAGTGAAACCTCGTCTCTACTAAAAATACAAAAAATTAGCTGGGTGTGGTAGTGTTCACCTGTAGTCCCAGCTACTCAGGAGGCTGAGACAGGAAAATAACTTGAACCCAGGAGACAGACTTTGTAGTGAGCTGAGATCACACCATTGTACTCCAACCTGGGCAACAGAATGAGACTCCCTCTCAAAAAAAAGAAAAAATGTAGAGTCATGTGCATTCACAAAGACATAATTTGAAATGGAAACTTATGTTTAAAGGAGAAACAGAGCATAAAGCCTTGGAAAATTTACTGCCTGACCTTGTGGTAAAAACGGAAAACCCATTTTCTGGGGAGAAAGTCAAGCCAGCTGTAGAAATTTGCATAAGTAAGGATAAGTTGAATGTTAACAGTCAAGATAATGAGGAAAATGTCTCCAGGATTTTCTTACATCTTCATGGCAGCCCCTCCCACCACATGCCTGGAGATCTAGGAAAAATGATGTTGTGGGTTATGCCCAGGGCCCTGCTGCTCTGTGCAGCCTCAGGATGTGATGCTCTGGCTCCCTGCTGCTACAGCTCCAACTGTGGCTAAAAGCGGCCAAGGTAAGCTCAGGCCATTCCTCAGAGTACTTTAGCCTCAAGCTGTAGTGGCTTCCACAGAGTGTTGGGCCTGACAATATACAGAAGACAAAAATTGAGCTTTAAGACCCTCTACCTAGATATCAGATGTATGGAAATACCTAGATATCCAGGCAGAAGTCTGCTGCAGGGGTGGAGCTCTCATGAAGGACCTCTACTAGGACAATATCAAGGAAAAATATGCAGTTGGAGCCCCCACACAGAGTCTGCACTTGGGCACTGCCTGATGAATCTCTGAAAAAAAGGCCATGTCCTCCAGACCTCAAAATTGTACATCCACCAACAGTTTGTACCATGTGCCTGGAAAAGCCACAGACACTCATGCCAGACTGTGAAAGCAGTTGCAGGGGCTGTACCCTGCAAAGCCACAGAGTTGAAGCTGCCCAAGGCCTTGGAAACCCACCCCTTACATCAGCATGCCCTGGATGTGAAACATGGAAAGGAGATTACTTTGGATCTTTAAGATTTAATGATGGCCTTAACAGACATTGAATTTGCATGGGTACTGTAGCTCCTCAGTTTTGGCAATTTTCTCCCATTTGGAATGGAAACATTTACCCAATGCTTGTACTGCCATTGTATCTTGGAAGTAACTAATTTGTTTTTTTATTTTACAGGTTCATAGATGGAAGGGATTTGCATTGTTTCAAGTGAGATTTTGTACTTAGACTTTTCAGTTAATTCTGGAATGAGACAGGACTTTGTGAAACTATTGGGAAGGCATTGTTGGTTTTAAAATGTAAAAAGGACACGAGATTTGTGAAGTGCCATGGGCAGAATGACATGGCTTGTCCCTACCCAAATCTAATCTCAAATTCTAATCCCCATATGTTGAGGGAATAAACTGGTGGGAGATGATGGGATCATGAGGATGGTATCCTCCATGCTGTTCTTATGATAGTGAGTGACTTCTTACCAGAACTGATGATTTAAACGTGTCACTCCCCCGTCACCCACTCTATCTCTCCTGCTGCCATGTGAGGAATGCTTCCCCTTCACTTTCCACTATGATTATAAGTTTCCTGAGGCCTCCCCAGCGCTGTGGAACTGTGAGCCAATTAAATCTTTTTCTTTATAAGTTATCCTTTCTCAGGTAGTTCTTTATAGCCATATGAAAATTGACTAATACAATACCATCATTTTTTTGTTTTAATCTTTGTCTTCCTTTGTCACCCTCTTACACAGGTAAAGTCCTAGGAGTCTGAAGATACTAATTTATGACACTGGTATCAAGACAATACTTATTTATTCTTCCACTCAGAGCTTTAGTGAGGATAGAGAGTAGAAAAAAAATCATCAGAGAGGTAATTGTAGAAATTACAATATTTTCAATATTCAACTGCCCTGGACTGATAATAAGCACATTTTCAATATTAGATATCTAAGAAATGGCACTTGTGTTATTTCACAAGATTCTATATAACAATAATATATAATATAATTACAAGTTAAAGTCATTTTAAACTGTACAGAATTAAAATATTAAATAGTGATAACAAATAGTGAAAATATTAGTGATAACAAAATAATAGATATAGTAAAAATTAACTGGGAAAATAGTATTTATAATGAAATCATTTCAGGATTCTGATGTCAGTCTAACAGGAGTTGTCCTGTGAAATAATTGCTGGAAAAGATACAGTAGGGTTTGATGTACCATATATGGCATTTTCTGATTTTACTAATAAATGATTGAGTAACATTGACAAATACATATATATTTCTAAGCATATAAAAAAGAAGGTGTTTATACCATATAGATTTGCTTGTTTCTCTAATAATAGATAAGATGTATTAAAAACTAACTTTATATTAAAGCCTGGATGTAAGCATTTCTTATGCAACCCATGATAGCCCTGTGAAGTACTTTACCATTATTACTCCCATTTTACAAGTCAATAGTGTAGGTTGTTCTAAGATAGGTTGTAAATCACAAATTTATCAACCCCTGCAGATTAAATCGATCCCAAGCCTAGAACATTTTTATTCAATAGAAATAAAATCTAAGACTAAAAAAGAAGCAACTTATTTGTCTCATTGTAATTATTCTTTGCAATTTTTTTCTCAAAAACATTGAAGAATTGACATTCTCTCTAACATCTCTCATGTGACTGTTAGAAAGTCAAATGAAAATATCTTCCTTTATAAAGTATTTCTTGTTCTACCTTCATTTTATAGCCCAGTATAAAATATCTAAAATAAAATAAAAAGTGGATTAAATACATAAATTAAGCACAGTGTACCCTATTTTCTGCTTAATCTTGTAGAAAACCACACCTTACTTGAACTGCAGTGACATCCTGTGGCCTAAAGTGTTTAATTTTGTTTTTACATGCAAATAATTGTTCATATTTTCTGATTCTCTTCAGTTCTAAGTTTAAAAGCCAGCAGTTGTCATTCAAAAAAATGGCATCAGCATAAATTCTGAATAATCACTGACTATTTCAGAAATAAAATATTAAATGGAAAAAATATTTAATAACAAATACGGCTAACAATAATTGCTGACCTAGTTTTATTCAGAGGAGTGTGTTTAACTTGAAGTGTATTTTATTGTTAAAATATTTTTTAAATATGTGGAAAAAACTCATGTCACTTCATTTAAAATTGGAGAGCAAGTAATAGCTATTATTTTGCTATTTTTGTGTAATTAAAAAGAAATCAATATTATTTTTTAATTCTAAATATAATCCCCATATCTGCATGTCAAAAACATTTTTCATCTGTGATATGCACATCATATTTTTAAAGTGTATCTTTTAATTTTATTCTTTAAGTACATAATAATAAATAAATTGAAGTTATGGTTTCCTCATGCCTTTGCTTTCTTCAGTTATTTCAGTATTTTCCAGATGGCTTCTGATTATTTTCAGTGTTCTCCAGGGTTCCAAATTAAACACATTAAATCACATCTTCAAAATTTAAAGAGGAAACATAATTACACCTCAAAAGCTCTTATTATACATCTTACAAAAATATAATTGTGAATTAAACAATATTATCTTGAATATACAGATAGCTGCAGTTTGTAAAGATAATTTGTAAAGAAACAAAATAATGGTGATATATAATTTAAACTAATGTATTTCTATATTTTATATCTATGGTATTCAAAATTAATTTAAAATAATAGTTAACTAGTTAACTCATTGCATATGATAAAATATACATTAATCATTTAATAATATGTATCTAAACCTATATCTGCTCTATAATCATTTAAGTTTTAGAAAACAATTAGTTCATTATAATAAGTATACTTAAGACATTCTTCACAGCAGTAGCAGTATATACTGATTTCTATAATTCTAATGATTTTGTTCTAATTTTACCACATGTGCTACTGAAGTAAACACTGTTGTTTTTTAGCATAGCATTTATTCTACAAATTTTAAAGTGAGTGCAGCTGTTTTAATACCTAGAATATGTGAAGGAAATAGATTATATGTATACAAATTATCATTGCAAAGATAAATATGTCAACAACAAATACATTATTTTGTGTGACTTGTAAATGAGTGTTTCACAAGTACTGGGATGCTACATTAGTTACAGCTGATTGTGTTACCTCTTCGAATTGATAACTGAAGAAAGACTTTTAACCTTAGTATTTTCTAGATTCATTACATTAATTAACCCAAAAGTCTACTCTCACTCTCTGGGATACTACTAACTTTAAGATAAACCTTGAGTAAATTATAAATATAAAGCAGATACATAATTGTTATGACTCTATCTACTCATTTATTTTTACTAGAATGTTGGTAAAATCTGCATGAAAGTTAGCTAAGGACAAAGGTATGTTCCCTCAGATAAGAACCTAATATTCTTTATTTTTAATGTCCCCAAATAATGTATATTTAATGATTTTATTACTTTCTAAATTTACTCCATAAATCAGGAATTATACTTTAAAGAATTTTTGAAAAATTTTTAACCTTGGATTTCTAATATAATCATTACAACATGCTTTAAGAGGTATTTTAAACAAATCTTACAAATTTCTTCTGAAGACCTAGGGAGAAATAGGAATAATAAATGTATATGATTAATAGTACTCTTATTTATTGAACTATATGTTACATTCTCAAGCTTTATTGAGATCTAATTGATAAAAATTATATGTGGTTGTGGTGTAAAATGGGATAATTTTATACATTTATACATTATGAAATGATTAACACAATCAACATAATATACCTAACACCACAAATACAAGAAAATAAGTAATTTAATTTGAGGATTAATTTCTTTTGATATTGCAATGAGTATTCTGTGACAAATTATAATAACTTTTGCTGATTCTGATGCTTTATAAATATTGTACTTTTTAAAATTTCTAGTATTATTTATGTATACTATTACAATCCTACTTTAAAAAATAAGCAAACTAAAGCTAATATGTGTTATCTTGCTTGAGATCACAAAGTTTCTATGTTTTCAAAAATACTATTCATTCTGAGTGGCTTCACTATAAAAGCTTGATCTCTTTTTATTCTATATTGCTTGCTTTTCTCTCATGATGTCTCTGGAACATATTTAAGTTTATGAAGTTAATTAGGAAAAATTTAGGTCAGTATTACAGCTGGTATACAAATTATTCCAATAATAATGACTCATAACATCCTTATGTTAGCATCTCGAAATGCTAATGAGAATGGACAACTTAGAGAAGAATATAAGTGAATTGATAGAGCTGAAAAACACAACACAAGAACTTCGTGAAGCATGCACAAGTTTCAACAGCTGAATTGACCAAGCAGAAGAAGGGATATCAGAGGTCGAAGATCAACTCAATGA
Source organism: Plecturocebus donacophilus (assembly GCA_004027715.1). Taxonomy (NCBI): domain Eukaryota; kingdom Metazoa; phylum Chordata; class Mammalia; order Primates; family Pitheciidae; genus Plecturocebus; species Plecturocebus donacophilus. The sequence continues at coordinate 428 of PVKP010001543.1, read as the reverse complement.
AATAAAACGAGAAGGCAAGATGACAGAAAAAAGGGTAAAAAGGAATGAACAAAGTCTCCAAGAAATATGGGACTATGTGAAAAGACCTATCTACATTTGATAGGTGTACCTGAAAGTGACGAAGAGAATGAATCCAAGCTGGAAAATACTCTTCAGGATATTATCCAGGAAAACTTCCCCAACCTAGCAAGGCAGGCCAATATTCAAGTCCAGGAAATACAGAGAACAGCACAAAGATATTCCTCAAGAAGACCAACCCCAAGGCACATAATCATCAGATTCACCAGGGTTGAAATGAAGGAGAAAATGCTAAGGGCAGCCAGAGAGAAGGTTCGGGTTACCCACAAAGGGAAGCCCATCAGACTCACAGCAGATCTCTCAGCAGAAACCCTACAAGCCAGAAGAGAGTGGGGGCCAACATTCAACAT